>PVIH01001217.1:0-184196 GCA_004025045.1 Sigmodon hispidus
ACACACACACACAGACATACACACACAGCCACACACACATACCCAGAGACACACACACACACAGATTGAGAACCACACAGCAGGGTGGAAGAAGGTTGGTCATCAGAGGCCAGGTAGGTAGATGGGAAAGAGGTTCTCATCTGCTCCTGCACAGTCACCTGACTGTTCATTAACATATCATGTTATAGAATATTAACTAGGCAAAGATGTGTTATATTTGTTTATGCTGCAGGACATTACATTAACTGTGTAAAGGTGTGTTATTTCAGAGAAATACAAATTAAAATAACTCTGAGATACCATCTTACATCTGTCAGAATGGCTAAGAACAAAATCACTGATGCCAGCCTATGCTGGAGGGGATGTGGAGTAAGAAGAAAACGTCTCCATTGCCAGTGAGAGTGCAAACTTGTACAGCTACTCTAGAAATCAGGATGGTTTCTCAATATGGGATCAATCTACCTCATGATACAACAATACCAGTCTTGGGCACATACTCAAAGCACACACATTCATACCACAAGGATATTTGCTGTACTATGTTCATAGTATCATTAATTACAATAACCAGAACCTGGAAACAACCTAGATGCCCCTCAACTGAAGAACAGGTAAAAAATAATATGATGTATCTTCACGATGGAGTGTTATGCAGTAGTAAAAAAAAAAAAATGACATCTTGAAATTTGCAGCCAAATGAATGGAAGTAGAAAAAAAAAAAATTCTGAGTAAAGTAACCCAGAAAGACAAACATGGTATGTACTCACTTATAAGTGGATATTAGATGTAAAGCAAAGGATGATAACCAGGCTACAATCCCCAACTCCAGACAAGGATGATTCTAAGAGAGACATCCCTGGATCCCCCTGGGAAAAGGAAATAGATAAGATCTCCTGAGTAAATTGGGAGCAGGGGAGGTGGGAAGAGAACACAAGAGAATGGGATGGTAAAGTGGAGGGGAGTGGACAGAGAGGGGAGCAGGGTAGTAGCTATGGAGCTATTTTGGAGTTAGAGAGAAACCTGGTGGTAGGGAAATTCCCAGGAATCCAAAAGGATGACCTCAGCTAAGACTCCAAGCAATAGTGGGGAGGAGAGGGTACCTGAACTGGCCTTCTCCAGTAATCAAATTGATAACCATCCTAATTGTCATCATAGAACCTTCATCTAGTAACTGATGGAAGCAGATGCAGAGATCCACAGCTAAGTGCTGGGCCAAGCTCCTGGAGTCCAGTATAAGAGAGAGAGGAGAGATTATATGAGCAGGAGGTGGGGAGAAGTCAAGATCATGATGGGGAAACCACAGAGACAGCTGACCTGAGCTACTGGGAGCTCACTGACTCTGGATTGACAGCTAGGGAGCCTTCATGGAACCAAACTAGGCCCTCTGAATGTGGATGAGAGTTGTGTGGCTTAGGCAGTTTATGGGGTCTCCAGCAGAGGAACCAGGATCTATTCCCGATGCATGAACTAGCATTTTAGAGCCCATTCCCTACAAAGGAACACCTTACTCAGCCTTGATGCAGGGGGGAGGGTCTTTGTCCTGCCTCAACTTGATGTTCCAGATTTGTTGACTCCCCGTGGGAGGCCTTATCCTCTCTGATGAGTGGAGGAGGGGGCAGAAGGAGGAACTGTGGTTGGTATGTAAAGTAATAAAAACAAATTTTTTAAATAAAAAGAAATATCGTTTCCCCCTTCCCTGCTCTATCCCTCATATATGCCACCCTCGCACTCCTTCGAATCCATGCCTTTCTTTTCTTTAATTGTTCTTATGTGCATATGCTCTAAATATATAATTATATACAGCCTTTTCAGTCCGTCTGATCTTATATGTGTGGTTTCAGGGCTGACCGGCTGCTTTCCTTCCCTCAGCGTTCCTTAGTTGCCTGTGTTTCCTTGTTCAGAGAAGAAGCCTTGTGAGATTCCCCCTCCATGTTAGCTCATCTCCTGGTGTCACCCTTGTTTGGGTCACGTGAGAAGCCTTGAGGAGACTTCATGGGGGTAGCTTACAGGACATTCCCAGGAGAGGGTCTTACAGTATGCTTCCTTTTCCTATGGCTCTTATAATCTATACCTGGCACTGTACATTTAGCCAACCCCTGGTGGCTAATACAGTCATGGATCCCGGCAAAGGACCTACAAGCACTACTTAACTAAACCAGTACTTTCTAAATATCTGTCCTTATCCAAGGTTATGTGTAGTCCTAGCTCCTCATCAGAAACTTCTTTTTGCTACAGATGGAAGCCATTGCAGAAAATCACAGCTGATCAAAATGCAGCCATGTGAAGTCCATTCCCAACAGATACACCTACAACCCAACTTCTGGATCTAAGGCTCACTGGTCCCTATGGAAGTGAATGGGAAGACTGGAAGAGCCAGAGGGACAGAAAGTTAACATGACTTTGGGTGGAGACTCCTGGGGTATTCAAAGGAGAAGCATCTGTCTCCTCCTCAATTTATACCTACCCATGCCAAGTACCTGTACGCTGCAACAGCTCAGTAGTAGATGGCAGATGGATGGGCCAGTCTCCATCTCAAGTTCAAGACACCTCTGAGAGAAGAGAGAGATTAGTCTGTGGGATCCTAACCCATGGTCTGTCTGGGTCTCCTGTCAAACTTTTCTTGCTTCATTCTCTGCTTAGTTTGATATGTATCATAAAATTCCTATGTGTGGACAGGGAAGGTCCCTCTGGAGCACACAGCAGTGACTTTGGATGGGTACAGGCAGAGAGCCAGATAACAAAGTCCTCTGCCTCCTGGCTGCAGGAACTGGGACCACACCTCTGTATTTATTTTCTTCTTCTGTGCAAATGAGAAGGTTGAGCCAGGTAATTGTCAAGGTTCTTACATCCCTAATATCCCTAGATTTGCTCTTCATTAAATATACATCAGACGGATGGCAGTAAGTTGTATTTTCTGATTATACTCCACTCCACTCTTGTGCCCTTATAACTTGCCACATATACAACCTGTTCATTTACTTAAAACACAGTAGCAATATCTCCTCTAATAGCCTTGGATTGCTTTAGTAGCCTCTTAAAACCTCACACATGTCCAGATCTTGGACAGAAAGAAAGGTAAGGCCTCCTCCCCTTTGCTTTGGGGATTATCCCTCTGCCTTGTCCAGTTAGTTCAGGAGTTTTGGGCCTATGAGCTGGCTCAGATCTTATGACCTCTTCTCTGGGAACCATGGAGACCTTTATCTGCCTGGATTTAGAAGCCAACCTCTACTGATACACCATACTACTAAGAGCTCAAATGACCTTTTAGCAGCCAAATTAAATGGTCATTGTCAGCACAATTCTACCTGATTTAAAGGATGTTTGGGATGTGGTTAATCACAGCCAAGTACTTCCCTAACCATCTATACTCAGCTTCCAAAGGATCCGTGCTCCAGTATGTGGTGGTATTCCCATGCACACTGTCCTCTTGACAGGTTTAGTGCCCATCATTTTCATGCAGGAGGCACTCAAAGCCTAATGCTCCCATTTATTCTCTTTATTGCCTCTCAGGTACAAACTCAGCCACCTGTTTCTGTAGAATGGCAGCTGAGAAACAAAGACAGACTCTTGCTGACTGGCTCCATATTCCTTCCCCAGTCCTCAGCCATGCATGGCACAGTCAAGCAAATGCCCAGGGGCTTTATCATCTGAAGTCCAAGGCCAAGATGCCTACTACCTTTTCCACTGTTCTAGATGTTTTCTGAAGACCTGCCTAGCACCTCACTTCTTGAGCACATTTGCAGAGTTCTCAAGTACTGGCCACTGACATCTCTGATAATCGCCTACACACCACTAGACCTAGGCACCCCAAACATCAGTATAACTGGAGCCACTGCAGGTACAGGGCCAAGGACAGCTTATTTTATTTTTAAGAGGCTTGATGTTCAGCTGATTATTAAGTCCTAGTGAGTAATTTCAATGGTCTAGAGAGGATACACCATTTATACTTATAAACAAGGAGTCCAATGTTGTGGAATATTCCCTCTGCACATTGTGAAAATGTGTTACTCTGTTAGTAAAAAGCTGATTAGTCAATAGCTAGTCAGGATTTTTGAGGTAGAGAGGATGCTGGGGAAAAGGGCAGAGTCTGAGGAGTCTCGAGCCAGATGCAGAGAAAGCAGGAGATGAGCATGCCATACTGAGAAAAGGTACTGCCATGTGACAGAGGGTAGATAAATTTCTTATGGGTTCATTTAAGTTGTAAGAGCTAGTTAGTAACAAGCCTAAGCTATCAGCTGAGCATTTATAATTAATATTAAGTCTCTGTGTGACTATTTGGGTGTGAGCTGGTGGGATAGAAAAGTCTGTCTCAGACCAAGGCTCTGAGTTTTGTGGGAAGAAGGCAGGTCATGAGACATCTATCTTCACACACACAGAGGCAGGCTGTTCTGGAACCAGAAAGATCCAAAGCTTCCAATTATGGTAGAGTCAGCAGCTTTTCCCAGCAACCCTCTTCTCTGTGTGGCTTAGAAGCTTATTCCTAGCAGCCTGGCTTAGAGGCCATTTCTTCAGATTCCCCTAAGTTCTTTACCTACTTCCCTTAAATGTTTTTGTGCATAAAATAATTGATATGAATTCTTCCATCTGTAGCTAAGGAAACTGGCCAGTATCTATGACCACATGTCAGAAGAAATTGGGGCTTGCATTAGAGGCTGGCAAAAGAGGTGGTGAACAGTAGGGGTAGCATGTGTGCAATAACGGCATGATGGTTAGAATATGGGAATAACCATATTCTTTATGACTGGATTTAATGGTCACTATAAGGATTCCTGGCATGTAGCAGCTACGTGGTAAGCGTGCTAGTCAGATAAGCAAGCCAACATGGTGCTGGGTGATGTAAGAATTCCTGGCACGTAGCAGCAGGAAACCCAACATGGCACCTGCATAAGCTAGCAAAAAATTTCTCTCCATCCTCACCTCTAGGATGCGTTCTTGAGACTCTCAAGCCGCATAGTCTTATGCCTTATTTAGACACCAGCAAGCTAATCTGTTATTGCACAAAGAAATGGCCTGGTACCCCTTAGATAATAACTCAAAATAGCTGCCTAGTGGCTCACTGGACCCTGAGCTAACTTTTGCAAGTGTACCAGTGGATGAAAAGAATTTTCTTATCTCTTTCCATAAATCTTCTCTTCTAGCTTCCTGTTCTTGGAAAGAGTTTCCCTATCTCTTTTCATATCTCAACTCTAAACCTTCTCTTCTGGCTTTCTGTTCTCCTGCCTATCTGCTTCTAGCCGCACAATCAGACCCTGAAGAACCTCATACTCCAATAGATCCCACTAAGGACCCCCCCACCTTTCAAATCTCAACTCTCATCTGCAGCTCTTCCAACCCCCTCCTTTCCAAAAACTTCAAATCTGGTACCTACATTTACCCCACCAATCACTCTCTCTTACGCTCCTAAGGATCCCGATCCAGTTCTTCTGCGGGAAGTGGCTGGTATAGATGGGATAGTGAATGTTTAGACCCATTTCCTCTGTCAGAACTTTCTCAGGTGGCAAAAAAAGGGGGCTCTTATAGTTCTAACTCTCCCGTCTTTACAAAGGAATTCCAATGTATCACTCAATCCTATAATCTCACTTTTCATGAAATATATACTATTCTGACCAATAATCTCCTCCCTGAAGAGCAAAGGTGAGTGTGGGAACAGGCTAGAACTTATACAGATGGGGTTCATTAGACAAATGTAGCACACCCCTGGGGAGTCAAGGCTGTTCCAGTAGACCTCCATTGGAATTACAATACACCAAGGTAGGTCTTAATCAAAGACAATTTTGTGACCTGCTTACTGGCAGGTCTGCATAGAGCTGCTCTCAAGCCTATCAATTTTGAAAAAATGCAAGAGATAGTGCAGGATAAACAGGAGAATCTGCCCCAGTTTTTGGGATGCCTCACAAATGCGCTTTTACAGTATACTAGCTTAGATTCTGAGAGCATTGAGGAAAGGCAACTTCTCATGACACAATTTTTTACCCAGAGCTACCCCGACACTAAAGCCAAACTTAGATCTCTTGAGAGGGGACCACTGACTCCACAGGCAGAAGTCTTAGCACTGGCTTTTAAGGTGTATCACAGGAGAGATGAGAAAACACACCAGGAAAAATACCTCCTGCTGGCCAAAGCTATCTGACCAGCTCCTTCACCTCCTCCCATGGCAAGCAAACCTAGACCTCCCAGTGCGTGCTTTAGGTGTGGTCATTGGTCTCACTCTTGCTCAGCCTTGAGGAGGCCATCCAGGGTATCCTAAGTACCATAGGAAACACTGTTCCCAAGCCTCAAGTGTCAGGGAGACAGTGCACATGGACCACCCCCCTCACCCCCCCCACCTCCCCTCACCCCCCACCCCCGCTGATCTAGGCCTGGCCATGGATGACTGATATTTCTTCCCTAACCCTACCACCAACATCATGAAAAGGGAACATTAGGTAGTCAAAATGGTATCAGAGCAGTCTATCTCTTTCCCTTATCTCCTTCCCTTGTGGATACCGGTGCCACATACTTGGTCCTTCGGGATTTTACAGGGGCTACCTCTCTTTCTAGTTTCTCCATTGTCAGGGTGAGAGGCAAACAGTTTTGGCCTCATCAGACACTTCCACTTAATTGTATTTTCAGAGATATCTCTATCACCAACTCATTTTTGGCCATGCCACCCTATCCTTGTATCCCTAATGGGAAGGGATCTTTTTAGTTAAAGTAGGAGCTTCCATTTCTTTTTTTTTTAAGATTTATTTATTATACATTATACAAAACAGGGCACCAGATGTCATGATAGATGGTTGTGAGCCACCATGTGATTGCTGGGAATTGAATTCAGGACCTCTGGAAGAATAATCAGTGCACTTAACCTCTGAGCCATCTCTCCAGCCCCACTTCCATTTCTTTTAGTCACCACATTCACCTGAATTCAGACTCACCAGCCACTCCAGCTGTTCCCTTGCTTATCTTGATATCTGCTCAGCCTGTCAGTGTCAGACCCCCATAACCCTCTTCCAGACTCCCAATTGGACCCCCAAGTGTGGGAAATCCAGAATCTTTGTGTCGCTGGACACCTTTCCCTAAAATTCCCCATCTCTAAGTTTTCCATTCCAGCCTGCTTATCAAAGCCAAAGTTCAGAAGGTTCCCAGCAAACAAGGCCTGGAGGTATTTTATGGCCTTGCCCTTCTCTCCCACAGACTAACCTTCCAGTTGCCACTCCTGGAGAATGGAAAAGCCCAGGAGCCTTCTTACCACAGGAAAACAGTTGACCACCACCCCCTGAGGACTAGAGAAAGGAAGCCAGGAGCCATTTTTTAGAGCTAATTTCCTCCACCCCCTAGGGCCAAAGAAAAGGAACCAGAAGAACCTCAAGGAAGAAAAAAAATGAGACTTTTTAACCTTTTCCCATCCCAGACCTATCCACAAACTTTATTGTGTAGCCACTGGAGTCCCCTAGAAGGAAGAAACACAAAACAGCTACCTCAAGGTTTATTTAAAGTATAGGCAAAGCCTAACTTGAGGTTATGCAGTTCCAATTTCAAACCTTTCTCTCCTTCTTTTTCCTCTTCTCTTAATCTGACCTCCAGACCCCATATAGCAGAGTACCCTCACTGTATCTGTCATTTCCCAAAGTTCTCTTACTAACTCATAGATTTTTTTCTGAGCTCCAGAAACTCAGAATTCACCATCCCATGCCTTAAATTCACCTGCAGGAAATGAGCCACAAAACCAGCAGACCGACTGCTAGGAGATTTAGCTCTCATTTTCTAACAGACAAACTTCACCCTTAAGGCAGCTTGAAGCAGCCTTAAGAGATCATTGACACTGTTCAATCCAATCCACATGGCCCTGTCCCCCCATATAAACCCGGCTTTCTTTTTAATTATAAAACATAAGGGTGAGATAAGAATTCCTGGCATGTATAGGCCACATGGTAAACCCAACATGGAGCCAGCAGAACACAGGGCACACACTCCTGGGTGTGACTCCGTAAATCTGTGCCCACTTGTTCTCTTATCAGGAGACACCATGTGAAAGCCATTCTCTTTTCTCTCCTGTTTCTCTCCCTTGTACCTGCTTGGCACTCCCCTGAATAAACTCTAGTGTGGCATCTGCTGGTTGTGTCTAATCTCACGTGTGAAACCAAGAGTGGCTTTATAGGAGGAAATACTTGCCAAGACTATAAAGCTAAAACCGTGGCTAGGAAGCTCACAGGTTCTAGGGGTAAAGTTATTACTATTATTTTGTTAATGAACATAGTATAGAACTGCTCGTTATATAAGTATCTCTGTGCCCAGAGACTAAGTCTCAGACATTATCAGAGAAGTTTCTTTGTGCAGTAGATGATAATCAATACAGGAAACTGGCTCAAGTACAGAAAAAAGTACACATGGAATGCTCGGCCATAACTGAGACAACTATATCATATCCTTCCCCACTAGGCTCCGGGAATATGATAGAAAGAGGGAGCAGAAAGATTCTAAAAGACAGAGGTTTGGGAAGTTGGGTATAAAACAATATCATATGGTCATGACAGTCCTGCTGTACTCATAAACTCATAACCGCTATGACTGTCTGCACAAGACCTACGCCAGAACAAAGGAGTCCACATTCCAGAATGAGGGTGGGGATCGCCAGCACTCAGCCCCATCTGAGGAGCTAGTGACAGCTGTCAGGAGACGGAAAATCGGTTTTGATCTCTGACAGAACAGCCACGCTCCAGTTGATGGCCGCACACCTGTGAGGATAAGGAAGCACAGGTTGGCCTCAGTGAGTCATAAAAACCAAAAACAGCTCAGAAACAAGAGGAGATGAAGTTAGGATGGGGCAGAGGACATGGAAGATGAACTCAAGAAGGGCTTATGTTCAAAAAACATTGTAAGCATATATGAGATCATCTAAACATTCATAAAGATGCTATAGTTTTAAAAATGAGAGCAGGGGAGGCGGCATGGTAAGGGGAAATTGAATCAAACATAAGAAATCAGCTGATTTGGTTCTACCAATAAACAGGAATCAATGACAAAGTATTCTGAGGTGGGGGGCATTTAAGGTAATGTTCTCTGTTACAGAGTTTGTCAGCTGTAATGGATTAACTGTTCATAAACCTCATCCACATATTCCTCAGATGAACAGTGTGATCTTCAGTTTGGGATCCAGAAACTGGTTTGTCTTTTTGTATTTCCACATCTTCACCTGCAAGTGTTGTCTGATCAGCACTTAGTGTCTATGACTAAGGAGTGACACAGTCTAACTCACTTGTAACAGGCCAGTTAATTCTTGCAAATGTGGGGCAGCCACCTCATCTGCCCTACTTACACTAGTTACAGTACTGTTGTTTCGATGAAACACCATGACAAAAGCAACCTGGGGAGAAAGGGTTTGGCTTACACTTTCACACTGTAGTCTGTCACTGAAGAAAGTTAGGACAGAAACTCACAGGGCAGAAACCTGGCGGCAGAAGCTGATGCAGAGGCCACTAGCGGTGTTGCCTACTGGTTTGCTCCTCATGGCTTGCTCCTCCTTCTCTCTTATAGAACCCAGGACCATCAGCCCTGGGATGGCACCACCCATCATGGGTTGGGCTCTCCCCGTCAATCACTAAATAAGAAAATGACTTACTACAGTCTGATCTTATGGAAGCATAAGACTGAGGTTCTTTCCTGTCCCGTGCCCCAAGCTTGTGTCAAGCTGACCTGAAACCATCCAGCACACCATCTTAACTCAGGTCCCGTGCTCTCCACAGACACTTGGCTCATATTCTATGTTTCAGAGACTCCAGTCACAATTCCTTGCTGTGCGGGAATCCCAGATGAGGAGTTCTTTCCTCCTCCCACCCCCACCCTCCTATGTATAAGAGACTTAAGTGTTATTCAGTTATTTGAATTTCAAGATGACAACGGCTATGTCATACCTGGAGGGCTATATGTTATAACTGCCTGAGGAGACACTCTCAAAGAAAAAAATTCAAAGAATTGTTTAAATTTTATAACATGAAATCCTGACAGGAAAAGATGAGTTTCTCCCTTCTGACCATTCTCCCTTCCTCACAGCGCTGCCTGGACACGCCCTTTGCTGAGAGGTAGCAAGTGAGCTAAACCATTTCAACAGATTTGGTTCAGACAAGTTTAACTCTTGGATACCAAGCAAGATCAGGATTTTCCAGAGCTTTCCTCTGGATATAATTATGTAAAGATTCATGGCAATTTTCTGATTGACTTAGCAACCCCTCACCTGGGGGCTGTTTATGCCCTCTATGGGTTGGCAGCTGTGGGTGGGTCAGGACGAAGTACTGCTAAAGTTTCCTGTTATCTGTGTGGAATCCCAATGTGGAAGCTTCTCAAGGGCAGTGAGAAGCAACGGACTGTGCTTAATCAGCACAAGATGCCAGAATCCAGAGCTTTATAGCGTCTTGTCTGACCTTACCTGACCTATTCGCGCTAATAGAACCCTTCAAATGTCACTCTGCCAGCCTGCCCCGATGCCTACTGCCTTTAATCATACAGGAGTACTAGGAGCCTGGATGCTCAAAGTCATGAACAAGGTGACAGATCTGAAACAGCAGGAGAATTATGGCCTCCAAATCACTTGAGACTTTAAACCTGGCTATTTAAACGACTGCTCAAACTTTTAAAGATCAAGCAATCCAAAGAAAAAGAAAAGTCTGTGATTTTCCTCATTAGCCAGGGGAGCTCAGGAAAAGGCAGCCTGCTGACAGTCAAATGAGGCAGGGCTGACACGTTTGGGGGGCGGGGCTATCGAAAAGGCAAAGGTAGAGTTGTTTCCAGCATCAGCACAAAGGTATCTCAAAGATGAGCAAGTCCACCTGCTTCCTTTTATGGCACAGCTGGGGATATCATCAACCTTTGGTCCATGCTTCTGCATCATAACATCTCTATCATAGATGGCCTATATTAAAGGGCGACTCGGGCATAGTGTCCGAAACCAGTGCTGAAGGAATCCCTGGATCCTCAGACTCTGCCCCCTCCCCGGGGGGTGGGGGGGAGGTACCATGACAAAAGGGAACAGAGGCGGGGACGGGGGGGGGGGCACGGGGGGGGAGGAGGAGATGGACGGGGGACGACTCAACAGCAAACCCTCCCAATGCTCATAAGCCAGGAGCAGATTCAAGGACAGAAAAGAAACCAGCGTTTCCCTGCCTAGAACTTCACACATAAAAATAAAAACAACTCTGTTGCCTACTCAAGGGTCTCCCCTGTGTGAATCTGATCGACTCAATTCATTCTACTGCAGTAGTCAATCAGTCTCTCTCTCTCTCTCTCTCTCTCTCTCTCTCTCTCTCTCTCTCTTTCTCTCCCTCCCTCCCCTCCTTCTCTTGTAGTTTTTTATTCGTTGACTGTTTAGGGGAACCTGCCACCCAGCTCCCAAATAAATACACAGAGGCTTATTATTGTTCATGAATGCCCAGCATCAGATTGGCTTATTTTAGCCAGTTTTTCCTAAATTATCCCGTTTACCTTTGCCTCTAGGCTTTTATCTTTATTTTATCCTATATCCTTTCTTTACTTTTTACTCTGAGGCTTGCTGTGTAGCTGGCTGGCCTCTGGGCTCCTTCTCCTCTCAGTCCTAGATTTTTCCTCCTATTTATTCTCTCTGCCGGACAGCCCACCTATCCTTTCCATTGGCCAGCCAGCTCTTTATTGGCGCAAGCAGGTATTTTAGGCAGACAAAGTAACAAAACACAGCTTCACAGAGTTAAACAAATGCAACATAAAAAAATGCAACACATCCTTGCATCATTAAACAAATGTTCCACAGCATAAACAAATGAAACATCTTAAAATTATATTTCACGACACACCTTCTCTCCCCTTTCCTCCCCGTCTCTGTGACCATTGTAATCTCCCAAGTACTTTTCTCTTTCTAAATGGCACCCCTGTTCCTCCCCCAGTGCAAATCACTGCTTATGGTTCTCCTCGGCCTAGCAAGAAGCAGCGTTTCATTTTTCAGCTCAGTGTCAAAGGGTAACAACCTCTCATAATCATCTAATGGAGAAGAGCCATCAAGAGGCTCCTCACCTGCTGAAGGAGCTGCAGAACCACCTCAAACACAAAGACCTAACCCCACTGACAGCCTCTCCACTCCTAGCACAGAGAGATGAGAGTTCATTAGGAATGAACAAAGCAAAGCTGGACTCCACATTTCATCTCTGGCTTCTCCCATTCAGGCCTGATGGCCCCGGGGTGGCAGGAAGAACCAGCTCCTTAGATTTGTCCTCTGACCCCATATGCTTGGCATGGCACCCTCACACCCACACTGAGCACCCAAAGTATTTTTTTAGAAAATAACTTTATTATTTCATTGAGACACACGGTCTTCCTATGCAGACCAGAAGACCTCAAAATCTTCATTTCCCTGCCTGAACCTCCGGAGGATCTGAATCACAGATAATCCATACCTGGCTAGAGTATTTTAGAGTATTACCTAATGACAACAGTAGTCTGGGCACAGCTTGGGCATGATGCGGACAGGCCAGAGGATGTGAAGCACATTTGTCCTCCACTCTGAACACAACCAACTTTATTACTTCTCTTCCTTTCTTTTCAATGATGAAATACACCCCAGTCCAACAAGTGGCAAAGTTGTTTTTAAAATGCACTTAGATTTTATTAATTCATGTCTTATACATAATTCAAAGGGGGAATTATTTCAGTGGTTTATTGTGCCTCCTAGTTATTATTCCTTCCATAAGCAGCCCCTCATATATATTAGGTCTGAAGCTCTATTAAAGGCTTTTGGGGTGTGTATGTGTGTTTACTTCATTTTCTTCAGAATGCCATGTGAGAATTAGTCTGAGAGACTGTAGTATATTCAATTTATAAGATAATGTTGATTCTAGTGAGGAGGGGGCAGGGTTGGGAATAAATCCCAAAAAGCAGGCTTATCTTGGAAAAGATCTTGCTTCAGCCCAAAGTCCTGGTAGCAGAGGAAACAGCCAATTTTGAACCTATAGAAATGGACATCAGGATCTTGAGTTCCAGTGCCCAAGTAAGTGTAATTTTTTTTTTTTTTTTTTAATCCATTTTACCCCAGCCCTGTGATGAAGGACATTGTTGGCAATGTGGCCTGATGGGAATCTCACTGATTTTTGAGATTAAGTACCAAAGCCCCTAAGGGGTGGGGGGCAACAAAGAGAACCACCTCCACCTTTCTCAGAACTTCCTGGTCACCTCCTACAAAGTTTGGATCAGTGATTAAGAATTTCAAGTCCAGCACTTCTGTGGAGTCCAGAAGTATGGGAAGCAGAGTGATGAAGAAGGCAGGTCTGACTTGGAGAATGAGGGTTACCCATCAGAGAGCACAGCTCCTCTTGGAGTGCCTTCTGGACCACCAAACCTGATAAGAGCACTCGGGGCATCCTTCCCTTCCACCGGCAGTCCAAACAACTCCAGTACCACTCTGCAAAGCCTGGGGCTTTAGGTTAGGCCTGCAGCCAGAAATCCCGGTGCCACGACACATTCACAGTCTACACCTCCTCCACAGGCTACCCCTGTAGCTGAACTGTGACCTCTGGTGATGCCATTGCCTCTAGAATGAACGAAGCAGGCTTCCTAAGATCAAGCTACTCCGGGATGACAGAAAGAGTCACATCAGGCTCCTCTCAGAGGGATGCCATAGCCTCAGGCTTCTACTTGCATGGTCACTGGCTATGAATCCATCTGAACGTGATTACATTAAAACATAATGGCTTTCCTATCCTTAAAATAGAACCTGACTATTTTCCTGGCAGCTTGTCTACCCTTCTCCTCACCACGGGTTTCGCTTAGCTTCTGCTGGATAAAGTAGTTTTTCATTGTTGTTGTTGTTATTTGTGCTAAAACAACTCTGTCTGTTATTCTCCTAAAGAATATTCCATAACTGCCTGAGGTGAGCAGATATGTACTGGTTTAAATGCAGAGCCCTTCTGTGATGAACTCCAAATAAAACGTAAGGTAAATCCCTTGTTGTTCCCAGGATTTGTAAAGAACAAGAGCTCAAAAAGGAAGTGGGAGGAAGAAAGTGGCACCTGATCTTCCTGTCCTCTGACAGCTGTATGAGCAGGTGGCTCTGCCAGCCAAGGCTCCCTCTGACCTGAGGGACAGCAACTTCACTTCATTATTGCTAAACAAGAAAATGCTACACACATGAGAGCATTGAACAATGACTGCTTGCATCTGCATCACCCAAAGTGGGGCCCATCCTAACCGTGAATGATGCTCTCCAGTTCTTCATGAACAGCTGTAAATATTCATGAGAATGGGGAGCCATGAGGACATTAATGTGGGCTGACTAACAGAGAACATGCCATCCTCCACTGGCTACCACACTCTGTCTCAAACATGCCATCTCTCAGTCAACAGCAATGCTTTCCTCAGGAGAACATTATTCAACAACAATAATAACAATGAAATTATTCAGCAATAATTTATAATGGCGGCATCTCAGATACAATCATAGACCAAGTTGTAAGCTACTTGTTTGTGTAAAGTTGGATGATTTCTGACTGGGGGGGGTAAGCTGCATTCATTTCCTCATTTAAAATTTTCAGGGTATGACTGAGAGGCTGGCATGCTGGAGATTCTGGGTTCAATCACTGTATGTAGAAAATCAGAAGATTGTCCATGTTTATGATGTAATTAAGAAATCAGGGGCTAGAGAGATGGGTCAGAGGTTAAGAATGCTGGTTGTTCCTCCAGGGGTCCTGAGTTCAATTCCTAGCAACCACATGGTGGCTCACAACCATCTGTAATGAGATCTGATGCTCTCTTCTGGCCTGCAGACTGTATACATAATCAATCAATCAATAAATAAATAAATAAATCTAAAAAGAAAATCATGAGGATTTCATTTTCCTTCAGCTCACTCCATGGCAGTACATTTAGTTTCTGATAACCTCAGGTGTACCTAGGCTTCTGTTTTCTCAAGCATGGGCTTTAATAGAGAAACAGGAAGCGACTGTTTGGTAAGATGGACTTACCAAAGAAAAATGGAGCAGTCTAGCTAAGAGAGAAATTGTGCTATAAAACTGTAGGTTCCATAGGGTTCCCCTCCTTTTCTAGGAAAAGCACCCCACAACATCTGAATGTCAAAACTCATGATGTTGATGCACCCTGTTAGCACTTCTTCCTATGACTAAGAGCATTAAGTTTCCCAAGGTGATGGAGTCATTAGGAAATGATGGTGTCAGCTGTTCTGGGTGAACAACAGTAACCAGTTACTCACAGGCCCAATGGGAACAAATAGGATTTGAGGCTGATACAAATATCTATGAAGTATGAAATTTACTTTTTATGGGTCATAGGTCATTTAATGACGGGGATATATTCTGAAACCATATCATCAGACTCTTTATGTCATCATAAAGACATCATGACTATGGGCTTACACAAATTACAACAACTGGGAAAGCTGGACATGGTAACATGTGTCTGTAATCCTAGCACTTTGAAGGATTAGTTGGTTGGCTGAAGAATCTGAGATCAGCTTGGGCTTCACAGTGAGACCCTGTCTCAAAAGCAAAAAGTTAACTATGGTTTGAAAGAGACAATGAAATCTTATAGAGTCACATTGGTCATATTCACAGGTGGCTTATCACTGATAGAATTGCCATTATGTGACAGCTGATTACATGATTTAGGCCATAATTGTAATAGCTGGCATCCATTAAGTAACCTCTACTACTAAACTTCTACCTACCCACATTTAACATATTACAAGTTTCCTAATAATAAACACCCCACTTTAATGCTATGAGAAAATGCAGTCTTGAGGCAGGAAAGTGGTTTCTGTTAAGAGCTCAGGGATCTGGGACCAGCAAGGGTGAGCAAAAAGTTTAGCCATGTTCTGCTCATGACTGTTCTAGCTTAACAGGTAGTGAGTCACCAACAGCAGTTCCCAGGGCCTGAGTAAGAGAAGAGGATGTCTGCTGATTGCTCTGTTCTCTCAAGCACCACAGGGCCGTCCTCTTAGTGGACTCCCAGCCCAATCTGGCATCTGAACCTGCAGCTGCCAGGGAGCTTTGGTTGGTCTTGGTGAGCACAGTCTGGGAGAGGGTGTGTGTGTGATAAAGAGCTGGCTTCCAAGGGAGGGCCATGGAAGAACAGTGAGCTTGAGGCTCTCCTTTGCCTTTTACTCACAGGATATACCTCTTCCTCACTCTCACAAGGTTGGTGAGAGACTTCATTTGGATTCACTGTAAACCTGTAGAAATCAGGAACCTAAACTTAAGATTCTGGATTGTCTCTGGGCTGTCATCAGAGCCTCAGGGCACTCACGCATCAATCACCCCCAGGAACCTTTTCTGCCAAAGTCAGCACAGTTTAAATATCCAGAACCCAGGACAGTCTAAATATCCAGAACCAACTCAAGCCAAGGTGTTCCCTTCCAGTTAGCCAGTCCTATTCTGTAGGTAGAGCCTTCCTGAACATTTTATACATACCAAAAAATTTTACAAATTAGGGTTGATGTAACATTTAAAAATTCTCTCTGTGTGTTATTAATTGACAGAGCTTCCCCATGTAAACCAGGCCTCAAAACTGTGGTCATTTTGTCTTTGCCATCTGAGAGCTGAGGCGGAGGGACACAAATATAGAAGATGGGAAGAACAGAGAAGGAGGACAAAAGCAAACACGTGGGCTTTGGTCTCTGGGGTCAACTTTCTGATGCTTTCTCCCTGCACCCACTCACTCATGGCACAAAATGAACGAAAAGCACAGTCTCTCCTTGCTGAACCATGACCTCTCTCTGGATCTCCAGGAGGGGCCTCACAGCTTAATGCTAAATGAAAAATCTCTGGGTTTGAATATTCCAGAGCATTATAGCTACTTAGTGTTGCCTTTCATTCTGTTAATACTGATTTAAACCCAGCATCCAGGTGACAAGTTGCTTTCTGAGACAATTAAAATGACAACAGATAAACAGATTCAGACTCTGCATCTGTAGTTTGTACTTCTGGAACAGACAAGAGCAAACTTTAAATGAATTAGCCGAGTTAGAAGGCTGCTACTTCTGAAAAAATCAGGACATGCCTGGCCTGCTGAGCTTTTCCGGCTCAGTGAATAAATCCTTCACCTATATTTCACTTCACTCTCTATTCCCAGGGAGGCTGGATATGATTACTCAACTAAAGATTAAATCCAACAAGGATTCCACATCAAGAGATACCTTTTGCTTTTCTAGCAATTTGTAGTCTTTTTATATCAACTCTGAATCCACATCTCCGTTTTACCTCAGGGTTACAGAGAAGTCAGGCAGCAAAGGTTTCCAGTTGAGGAGAAGCATACTGTGCGGTAGCAACTGGAAACGCTGGAGAGAGCCCTGTTGGTCCAGCTGGATCTGTTCTGTTTGCAGTCGCCAGAACAAAAGCTGCTGAGGGACTAAGAGAGAAGAGATCTTAGCCATGCAGATCAAATGTCTGGAAGGCAATAGAAAAAGATTAAACTGCTCCTAAGAAGGGATTTGGGAAACTCAGAGGAAACCGTCAACTGTGAACAGCGCTGTACTAGCCTGGTGGTTGTGTTTTCCAAATCTCAATATGTTACAGACAGTTTGCTTTGAGCTATGACTTCTTCAGGGTACCAGGTGCCCTTTTGTCCTTTTAATGTGCCTTTTCGTTTGCCTCCAATTTTGATGGGCCAGTAAATGTCAGTCTGAAGGGCTGACTCTTGATGCTGTCTGGCCACCCTTGGTATTCTTGACCTTGGCTGAGATCATTGGTTCTGAGAATAGCCAGAAGGACTAAGGAAAACCAATAGAGAAGTCTTTTAAATTTTTTAAAATTAATTTTAATTTTGAGTCAGCAACTTACATTGCTCAGCCTTGGCCCAGACTGGCCTCAAACTGCAAGTGCCTGGATTCACTTGCATGTTGATACCTGGGGGCAGGGCCCAGGTCTGCCAGTGAACTATGTGGCAGCCAATGGATTCAAAAGTTGTATTCCAGCCAATCGCTGCTGTACCTTACCCCATTTGCCAGTCCTGGAATGCCAAGGTGTGTCATTTCTTGCTTATGTTTTGTTTTAAAGACCCCTGCTCGTCGAGGCTGGGGTCCTTAGCCTTTCTGCTGCGCTGGAATTAGGCTATCAACCCAGGTTCGTGGGAGCCCATATGTAACAATAAAATCCTCATGCCCCATGTTACAGCATGTCCAGCTTTTCTTTTGAATGTGGAAATTCTTACACATGGGCATAAAACTGGCTCTGCTGTAATGACTGCTGAGAAAGGCCTCTGTTTTCCTTCCCTTTATTTTAAGATTGGCTGAGTGCTCTGGCAGGAATCCAACTTTTGAATCCATTGGCTGCGTGTGCACAAAGGCTCCTTGAAATTGGGCCCTGTCCTCAGGTACCAATGTATGGATGAATCCTTGAAACTGGGCCCCGCCCTCCGCTAGCCTTTCCAACAAAGAGTGAACAAGCTGCTCTTTACTCAAGCAAACTAGACGTGTGGTCCTTTTACTTGGAAGCAGAGACCTGGAAAGTTTTCTGACTTCATTTTATAAAAGTGGAGAAAATAGGCTTCTGGGACCAGGTGCTGTCTGCAGAGTCTCAGCGCATCTGTAGCAGGGGCAGATGAACTCTGCCTGTCACCATACCCACAGCTGCTACTGAGAGAATTTGCACGGCTCCCACCCCGACTCCAACTGAGCAAACAGATAACTACAGGGGTCCCTGAAGGACAGACTCAGACCCCGCCCAGAGGTGAGGAGGGGTCCCCAGGCCCAAGTGCCTATATGCTAGCCAGGGAGGGAGAGTTGAGCTCCCATCGGTTCTGGTTCTGCTTCCGGGACCAGGTGCTGTCTGCAGAGTCCCAGCCCATCTGTAGCAGGGCAGATGAACTCTGTCTGTCACCATACCCACAGCTGCTACTGAGGGAATTTGCACGGCTACCCACCTCGACCTCTAACTGAGCGAATAGATAACTTCTGGGGTCTCTGAAGGGTAGATTCAGACCCTGCCCAGAGTGGTGACAGGAGGTACACAAACCCGAGTGCCACAACTGACCAGGGGCCATCTAATCGTGAACCACTGAAGCCATGGGCAAACATCAGTGCAAAAAATTACATAATAATTCAAAGAACAACATGGTAACTCCAGAAGAGAGTGGCGATCTTACAAATACAAGACCTGAACTGAGCAATGAAGAGGAAACAGAAGGAAGCAACACCAAAAATTCTTTTTCGATGGTCATCGAAGCTCGCAAAGAAGAGATGAAAAATAGCCTTAAAGAAATAGAAGAAAATACAAACAAAAAATTGGACGAGATGAACAAATCTATGAAAGGAACATGCCAGGAACTAAAAGCTGAAATAAAAGCTGAAATAGAAGCAATAAAAAAGGCACAAAATGAGGCAAAGATGGAAATAGAAAACCTGAAGAAAAAAGCTGGAAACACAGATACAAGCATGACAAATAGAGTTCAAGAGATGGAAGATAGAATCTCTGAAGTGGAAAACTCAGCAGCTCAAATAGATATATCAGTCAAAGAAAATAGTAAAACTAAAAAAGCCATAACTCAAAATGTTCAGGAAATCTGGGACATCATGAAAAGACCTAATTTGAGAATAATAGGAATAGAAGAAGGAGAAGAATACCAGCTCAAAGGCACAGATAATATTTTCAATAAAATCATAGAAGAAAACTTCCCTAACCTGAAGAAGGAAATGCCTATAAAGATACAAGAAGCTTACAGAACACCAAACAGATATGACCCCCCAAAAAGTCAGCACGCCACATTATAATCAAGCCACAAAACATACAGAACAAAGAAAAAATTTTAAGAGCTGCAAAAGAAAAGGGCCAACTCACATATAAAGGCAGACCCATCAGAATAACGCCTGACTATTAAATGGAAACGATGAAAGCTAGAAGGGCTTGGTCAGAAGTTATACAGACGCTAAAACAGCATGGCTGCCAAACTAGAATACTATACCCTGCAAAATTATCAACCACCATAGATGGAGTAAACAAGGTATTTCAGGACAAAGTCAGACTGAAAGAATATCTATCTAGCAATCCAGCACTACAGAGAGTATTAGAGGGAAAACTCCAACCTAAGGACCACAGATACACCCACGAAATCACAAACAATCAATAGGTCCACAGAAGAATACCCTAGAGAAAGGAAATACAAACAAGTTATCACCAAAAATGACAGGAAGTATCAATCAATGGTCACTAATTTCCCTTAATGTCAATGGACTCAACTCTCCTATAAAATGTCACACACCAACAAGATGGATACAACAACAGAAGCCATCCTTCTGTTGCCTACAAGAAACACACCTCAACCGCAATGACA
This sequence comes from Sigmodon hispidus, assembly GCA_004025045.1. Lineage (NCBI taxonomy): Eukaryota > Metazoa > Chordata > Mammalia > Rodentia > Cricetidae > Sigmodon > Sigmodon hispidus. The sequence goes on from PVIH01001217.1 coordinate 20,272, forward strand.
GACATAGGCTTAGAATAAAGTGTTGAGAAAAGATTTTCCAGTCAAACGGTCCTAAGAAACAAGCAGGGGTTGCAATCCTAATATCTAACAAAGTAGACTTTAAGCTAAAAGCAGTTAAAAGGGACCAAGATGATCACTACTTATTCATCACAGGAAAAATTGGTCAAGAGGAGATTTCAATCTTAAATATTTATGCCCCTAACATAAGGGCACCTACTTATGTAAAAGAAACACTGTTAAAGCTCGAATCCCACATCAATTCTTACACCCTAATAGTGGGAGACCTCAATACCCCACTTTGAACCCTGGATAGATCAACCAGACAGAGCCTCAACAGAGAAATAAGGAGTCTGAAAGAGGTTATGATGCAAATGGATTTCATAGATATCTACAGAACCTTCCACCCAAAGGCAAAGGAATATACATATTTCTCAGCTCCTCATGGAACTTTCTCCAAAATTGACCACATAATTGGTCATAAGGCAAATATCAACAGATACAAAAAAATGGAAATAATCCCTTGTAACATATTGAACCACCAGGGCCTAAAGTTAGAGTTCAACAACATCAAAACCCAAAGAAAGCCTACCAACTCAAGGAAACTAAACATCACTCAGCTGAACCATCTCTGGGTCAAGGAAGAAATTAAGAAAGAAATCAAAGTCTTCCTAGAATTCAATGAAAAGGAATCTACAACGTATCCAAACTTGTGGGACACAATGAAAGCAGTCTTAAGAGGAAAATTCATAGCACTAGATGCCTATATGAAAAACCTTGAGAAATCCCACACTAGAGACCTAACAGCGCAGCTGAAAGCCTTAGAACAATTAGAAGCGAATTCACCTAGAAGGAGTAGATGGCAGGAAATAATCAAACTTAGAGCTGAAATCAATACAATTGAAACAAAAAGAACAATACAAAGAATCAATGAATCTAAGAGTTGGTTCTTTGAGAAAGTTAACAAGATAGATAAGCAAGCCCTTAGCCAAACTAATCAAAAAACAGAGAGAGAGTGTTCAAATCAACAAAATCAGAAATGAAAAGGGGGACATAACAACAGACCCCCAGGAAATACAGAGAATTATCAGATCATATTTTGAAAATCTATTCCACAAAAATGGAAAACCTAGAAGAAATGGACAGCTTTCTGGACAGGTACCATCTATCAAAATTAAATGAAGATCAGATTAATTACCTAAACAGGCCTATAACCCTTAAGGAAATGGAAGCTGTCATTAAAAACCTCCCCAAAAATAAAAACCCTGGTCCAGATGATTTCAGTGCCGAATTCTACCAGACATTCAAAGAAGCATTACTACCGTTACTCCTCAAACTATTTCACACAGTAGAAACTGAAGGAATATTGCCAAATTCCTTTTATGAGGTCACAATCACCCTAATACCCAAGCCACTCAAAGACACAACAAAGAAGGAGAACTACAGACCAATTTCCCTCATGAATATTGATGCGAAAATTCTCAACAAAATTTTGGCAAACCGTGTACAACAATGTATAAAAGATATCATCCACCATGACCAAGTAGGCTTCATCCCAGAAATGCAGGGCTGGTTTAACACACAAGAAACTGTAAATGTTATCAATCATATAAACAAACTAAAGGAACAAAACCACATGATCATATCCTTAGATGGGAAAAAGCCTTTGACAAAATCCAACACTCCTTTATGATTAAAGCCCTGGAGAGATCAGGAATATAGGGAGAATACCTAAATATAATAAAGGTGATTTACAAGAAGCCGACAGCCAGTATCAAACTTAATGGAGAAAAACTCAAAGCAATCCCACTAAAGTCAGGAACTAGACAGGGATGTCCTCTCTCCCCTTATCTATTCAATATAGTTCTCGAAGTTTTAGCTAAATCAATAAGGGAACGAAAAGAGATTAAGGGGATACAAATTGGAAAAGAAGAAGTGAAGCTATCTCTATTTGCAGATGATATGATTGTATACATAAGTGACCCACAAAATTCTTCCAAGGAACTGCTACAGCTAATAAACACCTTCAGCAATGTAGCAGGATACAAGATTAACTCAAAGAAATCAGTAGCCCTTCTATACACTAGAGATAGAAGAGCTGAAAAAGAAATAAGGGAAACATTACCCTTAATAATAGCTGCAAACAGTATTAAATACCTTGGAGTAACTATAACCAAAGAAGTAACAGACCTATTTGACAAAAATTTTAAATCATTGAAGAAAGAAATTGAAGAGGATATCAGAAAATAGAAAGCTCTCCCATGTTCCTGGATTGGTAGGATCAACATAGTAAAAATGGCAATTCTACCAAAGGCAATCTACAGATTCAATGCAATGCCCATCAAAATCCCAACACAATATTTTTTGGACCTTGAAAGAACAATACTCAATTTCATTTGGAATAACAGGAAAGTCAGGATTGCCAAAACAATCTTACTCAACAAAAGAACCTCAGGAGGTATCACCATCCCTGATTTCAAGCTATACTATAGAGCTACAGTAATAAAAACAGCCTGTTACTGGCATAAAAACAGACTTGTGGACCAATGGAATAGAATTGAGGATCCAGACATTAACCCAAAAACCTATGAACACCAGATTTTTGACAAAGAGGCCCAAAACTTTCAATGGAAAAAAGATAGTATATTTAACAAATGGTGTTGGCATAGCTGGATGGAAGTGTGCAGAAAAATGCAAATAGATCCGAGCCTGTCACCCTGCACAAAACTCAAATCCAAATGGATCAAAGACCTCAACTTAAACCCAACCACTTTGAACTTGATAGAAAAGAAAGTGGGAAATACACTTCTACAAATTGGCACAGGCAACCACTTCCTAAATATAACACCAGTGGCACAGACACTAAGACCAACAATCAATAAGTGGGATCTCCTGAAGCTAGGAAGCTTCTGCAAAGCCAAGGACACTGTCAATAGGACAAAACGACAGCCTACAGAATCCGAAAAGAGTTTCACCCACCCTACAAGTGATAGAGGACTGACCTCTAAGATATATAAAGAGCTCAAGAATTTAGAGCCCAAAACCTTGAATAACCCTATCAAAGAATGGGGTACAGATCTAAAAAGGGAATTCTCAGCAGAGGAACTATGAATGGCTGAAAGGCACCTGAAAAAGTGCTCTTCATCTTTAGCCATCAGAGAAATGCAAATCAAAACAACTTTGAGATACCACCTAACACCTGTTAGATTGGCTAAGATAAAAGGCACAGATGACAGCCTATGTTGGAGAGGATGCGGAACAAGGGGGACACTCCTCCATTGTTGGTGGGAGTGTAAGCTTGTTCAGCCACTTTGGAATGCAATATGGAGGTTTCTCAGAAAATTGAGAATCAATCTCCCCAAGGACCCAGCAATACCACTTCTGGGTGTATACCCTAAAGAGGCACATTCACACTCCAAAGGTATTAGCTCAACTATGTTTATAGCAGCATTATTTGCAATAGCAAGAACCTGGAAACAACCTAGATGTCCCTCAACTGAAGAATGGATTAACAAACTGTGGTACATCTACACAATGGAATACTACTCAGCAGTAAGAAAAAATGATATTCTAAAATTCGAAGGAAATGGATGGATTTGGAGAATATCCTCCTGAGCAAGGTATCATAATCTCAGAAAGATAAGCTGGGGATGTACTCACTCATTAGTGGTCTCTAAACAAACAAACAAGAAAAAAAGCCAAGCATGCCCAAGTGGCAAACCACAACCACTGAACAGCTTGGGATCAGAAACACCCTGGACTGACCCTTCGGACCCCACTCTAACTATAGGAACACCAGACTCACTCTTGAGGGAGGGTAGACAAAACTGGATTTGGCCAGGAGTGGAGACTGATCCAAGCATTATTGGGTCAGTGGGACCATAGGACTGTCTGCTCCCTGCCCAGGGAGGGGATGGGGAGTTGTGGAGAAGTAAAATGACCTGATGTGGCAGGAGGGGGAAGGGACCTTGAATAAGGATATACAGGGATGGAAAAAAAAATTCAGAGGGAAAGCTGAACACAAACTAAATATATGTGTAGCAATCTTATTTGCATTATCACCCTTGATAAGTCATGCTTATGATTTTTATCTTCTTTATAGTTATTGTTAACTTTCAGCATTTTAAATTCATTTTACTGTTTTTTTTGATAAATACAAAATAAATAAAGAAGAAAAAAAAGTGGAGAAAATAAATCCCAGAGGGATGCTGGCCCAAATTATTATTGACACAAGAGAAAGTCCATGCTCTTCAAACACTGGTGCTAACCATAGAAAACAAGGCTAGAGATCCTTTTGCTGAGAAGCTTAGGCCTGTAGCCTTGTAGAGCAGCTTTCATATCATACTGAAGAGAGTAAACTTAGCTCAAGAAATGCCATTTTGTATTCCAGTAGCCATAGAGATAAAATAGAGTTCAGTTTCACATTCCTGGCAGAGGCTTGCCCTGTTCCAGGAGAGAATGAGCTAAGCACTGCTAAGGACACCTGGATGATCCAACCCTCAGGCAATAAAAATCCACCAGTCACACACCCAGGTGAGGTCCAGGGATGTTAAACTCTAAAAAGTCCCTACACAGGAGTTCATCCACAGCACAACTGTGCCCTTGACCCCAAGTAACCCTGCCTCAGGGTCTTTGCCTATAAAAAGCTTGTATAACTCGGGGTGCTCAGCTCTTCCCTGCACTGCACTCATGGGGTGTGAGTGTGGTGCAGAGAACAAGCTCCCTGCCTAGGCTTTGTATCTCACTGACAATAAACCTTGCTGTTGCATTTTGGACATCTCTGTCTATGGTGATCTCTCTGAGTGATTGAGATTCAGCTATTACAATACACATGGTCAGCCTTTCATAGAGCTTCAGGTTTTCAGACTGCCAAATTATCACCCATTCAGCCTCACTGTGGCTTAATTTTTAATTTTTGTTACATTTTTCTTAAATAAAACATTTTTAGTATTACCTCTGTGTGCCCCAGAGCAGCTTGACCACACAGCTGCCATGACAGGCCTAATGAAAGCCAGCCAGCCAGACAGCTCTTGCTGGCAGCATCTGGTGGTACCAGGAAGGGCCCAAGAGCAGACACCAACCAGGAAAGAGCCAGCACCTAAGGGGGAAACACCTGACATTCCAAACATTCCCTTTCTGGGAAGGGGGCAGATAGTTTCCAGGTGTACCTGCTGATCTGCTGATTGATATAAGAAAATGACCACTGCTAAATGTTAAAACATCCCTAGAATGCAAATAAGCCAATGAATTCATAACAGGCACCCCTATCTGAGCTTGGTCCAATCCCAGGACTGTAACCCAGCTCTGAAGCCCCTAGGGCCCTCCTCCAATAAAAACTCTTGCCTCGTGCTGCTCAGGGTCACAACTCTACCACTGTGTGGATGAACAGAGTGACCCAAGCTAGCTTGTCAATAAACAGACACTGCTATTACATCAGACCCATCACTTGGTGGTCTTTTGGGGGGCTCTGGACTCTGGGCACAACACCTCAAAGATTCTAAAGGCAAGGAGTTATAACTATGCTTCATTAATATCTAATTCTATAATATAATTACATTCATATGTTATATGTAATATATCACATACATATTATAATTCTATGATGTATATGCTACATATGGTATATGTTTTATATCATACATATGATATAGTATATTTAATATAATATCTAATTAATATAATTATATAAAATGTAAACTAATTAATATGACTATGTTAATATTTTAATATCCCAAGGGCTTAGCTTTTGCCATATTTATAGTCCTCCTCCTTCTCTCTGGCTATGTGTCTTGCTTTTGATATTTGTGGGTATTTCCAACCTTCGAGTCAAGCAGTCAAATAGGAGACCAGTTATTCACAGAATTTTGTTCTCTGGATGCTTAAAAAAATAGTATGTATGTGTGTGTGTTTGGGCAGGGGGTTACATGTGAAGGTCAGACAGGGATGTTGGGTATCTTCCTTAATCACTTCTGTAGTTTTTGGGACAGGGTCACTCACTGATTGGCTGATTGGCTAAATGGCTGACCAGAAAACTCCATCAGTCCATCTGTCTTTGCTACTTAGACTGAAATTACAAGTGTGGGCTAGCTCATCTACCTGTTTATATAGGTGCCATACCCCAGCTTACAAAAATTACCAAGGAACCCAAAGAGTTTATAGATGGGCTATATTTAAAATTAATCTAAGAAAACACTTAAAGATTTATAGTGATAAAAGAAGCCAACTACATGTTTATTTAAATATTTTATGAAAACTATTGTCTTAGAGTTTCTGTTACTGTGAAGAGATACCATGACCTTAGCAATGCTTATAAAAGAAAACATTTAGTTGTGGCAGCTTATAATTCAGAGGTACAGTCCATTATCATCATGGCAGGGAGCATGGCAGTGTGCAGGCAGATGTGGTGCTGGTACCTCTTGATCAGAAGGCAACAGGAAGTGGACTCACATAATGGGCAGTATCTTGAGCATTGGAAACCTCACAGCCCGCCCCCCCCCCACAGTGACACACTTCCTCCTCCAAGGCCACACCTTCTAATAGTACCAACTCCCTGTGAGATTATGGGGGCCAAATACATTCAAACTACCACAACCATGTTTTCCAGAACTGAAGTGAGGAGATAAAAAAGAAAAGAAAGCAGCTTGAGTGGAATTATTTTAAACTTTTGCAAATATTGTAGATATTCTAATGTATCTCTTCCAGTAGAAGCTGGAAGGGATAGTGAAGTCCTGAGGGAAAGTGTGGACATAGGCTACATCAAGGAGCCCATCGTCTTGGGCTAAGAGGATGGGCAAAGCCTTGGAAATGAAGTGTGAGTGTAGACAGTGTGTGCAGAAAATGTCCACATGGCATTCCTCCCCAGGGTATTTACTGCCTGAGACTGCTCCTCCACTGAGACTAAATCTGCCTCCTTTATCGAGCTGCACACCCCAAACCCTGCTCCTTGTTTATCTGCTTATAATAACCCTGCCTCTCTGTTCAACTCTATATAATAAATACACGTGCTTCTAGGGTGCTGTGGTTTTTCTCTAGCAGAGGGCCCAGCTGATCCCAGCTTTCTGTGAGTCTGTCTGTCATTTCTTCATTCCCTTACAACCCTAGTCAGGTCCAAGATGGTGGAGCCAAGCAAAGGATATAGCAGGTGTCAGTGCATGTTTTTAAAGTTTCTGGGCCACTCTTATAAACACTCAGAGTCCATTACGAAGAGGTCATAGTCTACAAAAGCACATCTCCGTTTCTGTTACCCGTTTTTCAGTGAGCATCTTTGTTAAATACGTACACTGTATGCTTCAGTGCACACAGACCTGGGCTGACACAAACAGGACTGGTGACCTAGCTCCATTAAATGCTCAATATGATTAGAGAGAGCACAGGTTTAAATTACAAGCAGACCTAGAGTGTTGCAAGATGTTCAAAGATGATAAAGCAAGTGGGAAACAGAAGGTCAAATGAAACAATTTACAAACAGTCAAAGAGCAAAAGTGTCCTCACTGTCTGAGATGGGGGCCTTCAGTTTCATCCCTGTAGGAACCGGAGCACAGAGGGAAGGGTGAGGGTGAGTAGTCCAGTACCCCATCAGCCAGCCTTGGGGTTCGCTGCTGAGAAGGAGGCAGGCCTGGAAGCAATTAAGAGACACAGATGACAGCTATTCTGTAATATCTGTGCAGAGCAATGGAGGACAGTTTTAAATAGAGACAGGTGAATGAGGTGCCCCTGGTCGGATGGCCAGCAGAGCCAAGGTAGACTGATGTCGGGAAACTATGAAAACCTAAATTGAAGACAGCCGCATGTGGACAGGCAGACTCTGTGTAAGCAGAGGCCAGCTCCCTTGGGGCCAGGCAGGGGTGAAGCCTAATCTGCTAATGTGGCAGGCCACGGTGAGGAGAAAATGTCTCCTTTGGATTGCCTGCCCCCACATGTCCTCTCTAGACAGGACAGCTCTTTGAAGGCACGCACTGTTTCTCCCACAAACCCCCTGCAATTGCAGTCAGGGAATTCAACAGCTTCTGTGAACTGTTTACAGCAGGGGCAGAACCACAGACAGTACTTTGATTTGCACAGAGAGACGGTGGCTACCTGATGTAAAAGAAGATTAAAAACTACTAGACAAACTGTACTAGGAGAGGCTGAGGATTCTTCAATTCTGAAAATACCCCAGGCACTTTGATGTTAGCTATTGTGAGCTTAAACACAAATGGAGATTTCCATTTAAACTTTTTTCTATAATAGTTAATCCAATTGATTCTGCCTAAAGCCTTATTTTCTATTATTTTAATAATTTTCACTGACTTTTAAAATTTCTCATTTCAGTTGTACAAAGCGAGTTCTATTAAGTTTCATTCAAGTATATCACATGTACATGGCCATGTTCACCCTTATACCCTTTCTCACTAGCTCTATCTTTCCCCAAAGTCTAATTTCTATTTTCACATCATATTTTGTATATTATAGAATGTATGAGCTTCTGAGGAACCTGGAGAACAGCCTGGACTCAGCCAGCGCAAACTGGTGGTAACTAGTGCCTTAAGACACGTGTTCCTAAGTACTTCCTAATAGGCCAACTCGGGGTCTTCCTGGGGCCTTGAAGAGGGCGGAGTCCAGATACTACATTCCTAAACCAACGAGAAAGGCCACCGCTGGAAACCACAGATACCAGCAAATCAAAGCCCTTTCCCCTGATTGTGGGGAGGATCTGGAAAAGAAGTATTTAAGACCTTCCCCTCCGGAATAAAATTGAACATGCTTGATTGGACCTGTTCCGGGAAGCTGTGTTGTTGCTTCAGCACCATCTTGGCCCCTCCCCCAAGAGGAAAAGCATGACCCTGAAGTTAGAGGCAACCCTGACTCCTGACCCCAAACCAGATGCTCCGCAACAATATATGTTGTTTATATATGTTTTTGTAGTTGTGTGAATGTCTCTGGGTCCTCCATTTCATCTCTCCTGTCTCTTTGCCTATCTTGCACTAGTACTCTGCTGTTTTGCTGCTATGTACAGTATAGTAAAATGTTGTATAGTAAAACTTGAAACCAGGTCTCTGGAAAGCCCAGCATTGTCCTCTTTGCTCATGATTGTCTCGGCTACTTGGTCTCTTGTGTGCTTCCACATGAGTTCTAGGATTTTAAAAAATTTCCATGAAAAATGTCAATGGAATTCTGATGGAAATCATAAAGCATCCACAGGTCGTTTTTGGTACTGTAGCCTGGAAGGGTTTGGGGGGCCTCTGTTCTCTTCAGTCCTGTCTTCAGCAAATTTGTTATGCTTATTCTTAGGCACCTGTTGTGAACAGGACAAAGCAGATCTCTAGCACCAATCCCAGAGGAGAACATGAACTGCAGGTGCAATCAGCTTCTGCTTGCTACACAAAGCCAATGAAAACCACAGCAGGGTTAGCATTGTGTATCCTAAGATACTGGCTGCTAGGGGTAGACATGCAAAGAAAATACCCAGTCTACCAGACTTCCAGACTGATGATTGTCTGTGGTGATGTCTTCAGGGATTTATACTTCTCTTTTATAGAACCATGCAACCAACTCTTTGAAACTGTGGTAGGAAAAACTCATTCAACTGAGTCTTTTCCAGTAGCAGATATCCCAGACTATGCCACCATTTGATTCTGTGTATAGTTCTATTTTGCCCTCCAAGTTAAAAAGGAACTTTATTCTAACTTAACTTTTGTTATCTTCAGCACTTAGTTCAGTAGTTAACATCTTAGAAAAGTATTCACAGAACGTATGAAAAGCTATAAAACTGGACCTTCCAAATGGTTTGAACTCTTTACCTTATTTTCTAGGCTGGTCTCTATCCTAACAACTTTTTCTAGTGTGTTGCTAAAATTCCTTCCCTGGAAGACATAGGAAACATCTACTCTTTCTTCCCCTAATCCCAGTGACAAACCAAAGATTCTTCCCATGTTCACTCTGGGGGAACCAACGAGCTTCTCAGGCTCACTTACAGAGCAGGGGGTAATGGGTGAGTTCAGGCAGCCACTCTAGACATTCTGCACCTAGGATGCACGAAGAGTTCCCTCTCCTTAATCCCTCTCTACCTCTATCTTCTAGCCCTTCCTAGAGGTCCAGAGGTTCCGAGGCCATGTACAAATCAGAGAAGAATTGCTTACAACTAGTTGGGAGGGCTGCCTAGATAATCAGGTGAGTCCATGACCTTCTTCATTTCTTCATCCCAAGAGGGACCATAAACATTCAACAAGGCCACTGTGATGATCTTTGGAGAGTAGACACAACTGAACCTGAAGGTAGTGTTGGTGGGTTTCCTGTTCAACAGGGTGGTATTCATAATGTAACAATCTTTCAGCACCATTTTACTGACCCAACAATTCAGCAAATACCAAAAAGATATGGCAGCTAACAACTCTCTGTAATTCCAAGATCTGACACCTTTACAGTTATTTACATGCAGGTAAAACACCAATTCACATAAAATAAAAATAAATATTAAAAAGAAGAAAACTGAAGGCTTGCCCGCTCAAAGTCTGCATTTCCAAGTAAATAGAACACTGGGTATAGACCCCAAGGGAGGCAAACTGGCCGCCACATTTAGAAATGACTCTGCTTAGCATAAAGCACTTCCCCTAGTTCCAAGGTTGGAAAAAGTAATTCCCTTACATACATAACTGATCAAAATGTGCAGGACTGAATTAAGATTAAAATACAACCCTTGAAAGCCTATCGAGAATATTAATACATAACGACAGGCAGTCGGTTAGTCAAGAGTGGAAGGCGGACTTCACATTAAAGACAAAAGGAAAGCCAGCCAATCAGAATTTAGATCACCTGTTGAACAGCATTAAAAAGACGGAATATGAGAACATCTGACATTGGGGCTTTGTAGTCATGGGAGGTGTGACTATGCTCAGAATGTAGACTTCACTTTCTGTAAACGGCAGAGACAGCAATTACACTCACCTCACAAGAGGGAAGAGATACGGAGAGCTAATAAAGACGGGAAAGGCTTGGGGCTGAATAGCCATCTACCTGAGGGCTTTTCAGGTTAAGCATAGGTCAAGGCTACAGCAATCTAGGACCAGCTCTAAGGCTGGGGCAGCATAGCTGCCGACCTCCATCCACCCCATGGATCTGACACTCAGGGCAGTTTCTGGCTTTTCTACCTCCCTTCTGTTTTATAATTCGACTTAACTCATGGCTTTCCTTGGCCTTTGCTTCTCCAGCCTCTCTGCCTGCTGACACTGAGCTCTAAGTCAGTTTTGTCTGCAAATCATCAGGAACCAGTGACATCACCTGGGTGAAGCATCCATGCTGTCATGTCCCATAGCTTATGTATGCAACAGCCCACACAAAAGCTGGGCTGCTGCTTTAGGCCAGGCACCAATCTCCCATTCATCCAGCTAAGACAGGAAATCAGCACAGATTGGCAAAGCTTGGTAATTACAGAAAAAAGCTCCTTCCCGATATGAGCTGAGGGTAGCATGCTCAAGTCACCCAACCCTCAGACCCAAAGGCCCTCTCACACTTCAGATGCATTTGAAATACAAATGGCTAAACAACCGGGAAAAGAAAAAGGCCGAAAATGATAACTGGAGAAAGGCTGGGTGGCACTGCAGAGGTGGGCAGGGACAGAGGTGGCTTTCCAGAGCATCAGGCAGCTGAAGCAGGAAGAGATAACAGGATATCCCCATTTTCCAGGAAAGCTACAGGGGAAACGGCAATAGTGCAGGCTGACAGGAGCCTGAAGGTGAGGAAGGCTGGAAAAGCCACTGGGGCGGGCTGGGGCTGGGGACCTGTATGTGGGTATGAAAAAACAGCATTGCCAAATGTGGGACTCGGGTCCCAGAGGTCCCTTGATAAGCATAATGGGCACAAGGTCAAGTCCTGTGTGCCCCAGCAATGCGAGTTATGCACAGTGAGCAACGGGAAGAGGAGCCCTGTGTACCCCAGCAATGCAAGCTGTGCACAGTGAGCAATGGGAAGAGGAGCCCTGTGTGCCCCAGCAATGCGAGTTATGCACAGTGAGCAACGGGAAGAGGAGTCCTGTGTGCCCCAGCAATGCGAGTTATGCACAGTGAGCAACGGGAAGAGGAGTCCTGTGTGCCCCAGCAATGCGAGTTATGCACAGTGAGCAACGGGAAGAGGAGCCCTGTGTGCCCCAGCAATGCAAGCTGTGCACAGTGAGCAACGGGAAGAGGACCCAGAGACAAAAGCAGTGGTTCTCAACCTGGGGTCGTCACCCAAGACCATCAGAAAACAGGTAAATTACAATCCAAAGGAGTTGCAGAATTACAGACATGAAGAAGCAATGAAAGCGACTGTATGGCTGGGAGTCATCACAACACAAAAGGTCCCAGCGTGAGGGCTACTGCTCTAGGGTGTTGGTACATTATGAGGTACAATGGATGAGAGTGTGCCTCAGAACCAGGAAAAAGCATTTGTAAATTTTAAATTATGCACAGACTTACAAGAATTCAGAGACAAAGCCCTATAGTTTTATTACATTTATTTATCGTCACACACACACAACTTGTGCAAGACCCCCTCCATTCCGATCCCACAGATGGGCAAGTGCCTTAGCCTAATGAACTATCCATCTCACCAGCCCAGGGTAACCTTTCCCCTATTTAAAAATAATTATTGGTTGGCAAGAAATGGGTTTCATGTGATTACTGTTCTTGCTCACCCTGCCCTGCCCCTCCTCCCCACAGTCTCTTCTGCTCTGCAGACCTAGAATCTCCTGTTCAATTTCCTCATACATCTCTCAGAGACCTACTTCTGTGTCCCTGATGCATATTAAATGTCAAAACACATGTACTTAACCCCAAATTTCATGGGAGAAAGCATGTAATATGTGAGTTACTTTGCTTAACATAATTTCAAGTCCCATCCTTAGAAGGAAAAGTAATCAAATCCTGGTGTCTTGAAAAAGATCTTATCTCTATCACTTAGATGAAGCACTTTTAAATGACAAGGGGCATTGGTTTATCTCAGAAATACTGTTAATTGACCCAGGCTACAATATTTGTCTTCTTGAGAAAAGGGATGTGTGTCTACACACCTGTCATTTTACCATCTTGTGTGCCTGTGTCCTCACAAATGGTTTTCACACCCCCAAAACAGGTATTACTACCCACAGCCTACAGAGGAGAAAACTAGAGCCTGGGGAGTGTAGGAAAAAGGGGTTAAACTAAAGTATGTCGCATGTATGTATAAAATGCCATAATGTATATATGTATACATCATAAATGTATGTATGTATGTCTCTGTGGGTTGGAGGCTAGCCTGGTATAAACAGTGACCAAGACAGCCAAAGGCTACAAAGAAAAACCCTAAAGGAAACAAAGAAAAATATTCCATAATGAAATCCATTACTTGCTTAAAAATTTAAGAAGATAATCCAAGATGAGGTTGAAGACTGGAACAGCGTTGTAGGAGGGTATAGAGTCAAATCAGACAGAGGACATGGCAAGGCAAATTACAACTTTTTCCTGCTGAGGTTGGTTAGTTTATACACAAGCCACAAGGAATAGAAGCAGATAATTTCTCGTTTCTTTGTTTGTCCCAGAGTATTTTCTTATGGCTAGACAGTATGCTTAGTCAAGAAGGAAGCACCTTACAGATGCCATGACACCTGTAGCGGGACTCAGTGGTGTGATTTGTCATTAGCTTTGCATCCTTGAACAAGCTTCCCCTGCTTAGATGACCTGTCTATTGGGGCCCCTGACTCAAGTCATTCATTTAACGCCTTAGGAAGGGCAAGCCACGGTGATAAATTAGCCATCCTACAGACCAGAGATAAGGAGCCAGAAAGTGACTAACAGTACACCATGTAGTCTCATAATGCCCCCTAAAGTTTCTAACTGCAGAATTCAGAGAATTTCCTGGGATCCCAAAGAGGTGGAAGGTCCTCGAGGGCCACTGCTCCTTGCCCTTGGCACCTGGCTCATCATCTTGACTCTTTCTAATGTCCTTTTTGGAAAAATTTCTCTGAATTCTAGGAACTGCTTAAGTAAACTAAGTCAGCCACAGGAAAGAGTTTTTGGACATTCCACTAGGGAGCCTGCCTTGGCTCTGAATGACAGGAATCCTGTAGGGCTGTACTCCAACCTGTGGAATCTTGTGTTATTTTGGGTAGACTATTAGATGGAGTTAGTGATACTCTTGGTTGGTGTCTGATAGAGAATGTGTGAGGTGCTATGTTGAGGGCTTGCTTATTCCCAGCAGCCTCCTAGGTTCCCTGGAAAGTAAATACTATGGTGTGGGTGAGTGTGGCAGTGATTCAGACATTGTTAACACTTACCATTCAGGCTACTCTTGTAGGATGGCTGGAGAAAGAGGGGAACTTAATAGAATGAATGAGAACTGCTAGTGACATTGCTATTCCTCAGGTTTCAGAATCCTGAGACGCCTTTCCCTAAAGGAGCCAGTTCTAAGTTGAAGAAAGAGGTTTGAAAGCATACTTGACTATTCCTGACTAATCTGGGCACCAAGGACACTTGTGTCAATCAGGTGACATATATTTGAACATTCAACCACCTTGTTGGTCATAATCTCTCAGTGTGATTTATGTGGCAAAACTGTGTTTAAAATATCACTGTCCTGTTACTGACCATCAACATCTCAGGCCACAGTCAGTTTTCAACATTCCAGCGTGAAGGGGCAAGTTATCCATGTACAAGCATCATCGTGTGTACACTGCTACCCTCTCATGTTATCAGGACTTCAACAAAATCCAACAAAAAGTGTCAGGAAATTCTTACACCCTTATTGCACCACCGCCATCTAAAGGAGATACTGGGTTTACGCACAGCAAACACAAAATCATCCCAGATGTATGACTTAAAACAACACACACACAACTGTCAGCCAGAGAATGTTTTATTTTAAACTTGCTGCTCAAATTTTCAGAAACAACACGTGGCAAAGAAACAGCACACAACATCTGCCACAATTCTACCTCTGAACTGCTTTTTCTCTATGATGTGGCATGTTACAATCTCAACTTCTTACATTCACGGCATTCTTAAAGGCAGCGATGTCAACTTACTACTTTGAAATGGTTCTGTTAACATTATAAACTGCTTTAAACATTTTCCTTTAGCATTCTGCTGCTGCTCACATTAATGGCACAATCAATACATCATGTTACTGACAGGAATACTGTACAATCAGCTACCAACTCTATGTCAAACAGAACTGCACCCTAAAGCAAGCATTTTTCTAAATCAGTATACTGAGCTACTTTTCTCAAAAATATTCTGAAATACGTTTTTGTAAGATACAATAGTTTCATCTTTTTATTCCTAACAGAACTCATGCTGTACTTTTTTTTTCTCAAAATATATTTGATATAATCTGTGCAAAATGTTAAGTTCTGTATAGGTTATGTACCTTATTTTGAAAAAGTTTATAAAATATAGTGCCTAAAAACAACCTCAACATTAGACAATAGAGGGAGAAACATATCAGACAAAGCCTAATTCTTCACATGAGAAACTAAGTATGTTCTTAAAGCTCTGGTAATACATTCCTTGAAGATACTCAGAATGCACTTTGGTCATTATTGGACATATTCAAACACAGGCAAACGGAACACAACGCTGTCTGCTGTTTCCTATACAAAGAGCACTCTACAATGAGGCTGAACTGAGGCTGGTCCGAGGAATGGGAAGAACAGCACTGTATCACATGGCTCTCTTCTCTGCACATTCCTGATATTAAAAGTGATTTGGGAATTAAAACTGCACCAATCAAATAAATTATTTACAATTAATTATTTAAGTTCCTTAAAATATACTAAAAATATGAATATATTCAATATGACTTTGCACCAAGAAAAATTCTAGATTGTTTCAAATAAATTCTTTGTTTTAGAAACCAAATGCTTGGCTTAAACAAAGCAATCACAAAAACATCTTGTTTCATGTAGTCCTTAAAACACTACTGATTGTACAAATGTAACAACTTAGAACCAAGGCCAGATGCAGGGGACTATCTTATCTGCCCTATTTACCTAACAGGAAACATGATAAGCTCCCTCTGGACACTTGACAAGTTATTGAAGGGAGAGAAGCTAGCTTTCCATGTTAAAAGCATCTAAAAATAGCCCTTATATAATGGAGCTGGAGGAGGGTGCACCAGGTCAAATTCAGAGGCTAGGAGTGGTAGAATGAAGCTGTCTTTTCAGAAAATTTGGAAATTTTATAACTAGCTATCAGATAAATATTTTGTTGGTTCTTACTTTATTCTTAAGCTTTACTAAGTGTGGTAGGAACAGCATATGCTATAGTGTACCATGGGAAATTCTTTTGAGTAAATGTAACGTCCTTTAGTAATAGCAGTAGGCACTTCACCTGTAAGATGAGGACAGACCTCACTCAAAAGGATACCGCATTATCCCTAGTACACTGTAACATATTCCATAGAAAGACATCAAAAGTAACAATTTTAAAAAGTGCACATTTTGAGCATGCACAGTTGGAGCTGTGCAAACAGCTCAGTGTTTCAAATAAATACATTAGGAATTAACTTTTATCAAAATATTTTACAGTATGGTAACCATTTACAGTTATTGCTCCATTAAGAGTTTTATCAAAGAGCACTTGTTGACCTGTTACATAATACAATATTTTAATACTGAAGGGTGCTTCAACTGCAGCTTACTCAGTTCAGATCCCAGCATTGTCCTGAAATACCTCAAGAGTGATCCTAAGTGGATTCTGCTTTACCAAAGAAAATGCTCTGTGTGTGCAACTGAGTCCAATGCACTATTTCAAAGTTGAAGTTTTCCTCAAGTAAGGCAAGTTCACGGCATTGATGAAGAAACAGTGCTTAGCAATGGCTTCTATTTTCACAATTTGTCAATTATTTATGAACAATTACCAGGACCTCAAGTATCTAGATCAGTTTTATCACCCTTTCAACAACTAAGAACTTCAATGCTTCAAACAGACTAAAAATCAATGTAAAAAAAGAAATATACACACATACACACAATAATAAAAACAGTATACAAGCAAAATAAATATAAGAATTGCACAATACAGTCTGATGTAAACACTTCATTCCCAGCAGACGCTGGAGCAGAGCCAGTGACTGCTTCCAGACAGCTTCATCAGCACTCATATTCTGGAAAGCGGGCTACATCTTCATTTTTCTCAACTGTCATGACTTAATCTTCCATAGCTATAGAAACAAAACCCACAAGTCATGATAATTTATAATCTGGAAGCTCAAGTCCTACAACACACCACCCTAAACTCCGATCACAGGTACAGTGTACTTTATCCTGTATCCTTCAGGAACTCATCTGAAACATGGCGAAAATCAGATTTCTCTGGTTTGTTTTTTCTGAGAAATGTCAGTATTATCCAATACTTGTTTACTATGTTCTTTTTAACCCTTACTAACATTTGTTACATGTATTGGAGGATGTATCCATTGCTATATAAACAACACATTTTTGGCCAACAAAAAAATATAGTTCTTTTTGTTGAATCATTAGAATCAGTTTTAATTAATGAGGAAAAATAAGTATTTCCTTTTACTTAACCTAGAAGAGTCTTATATATAATCAATTTTGTTCCAAATTAAAAGTTATAGCAATGTAAGAATCCATGATTATATGTAAGTCCCTGAAGTTCAATGTGTAGCCAGTTACCAATTGCATAAACTTGCCAAAACAGCCCCGCTATGCACGTGAAATGTCAAAAAGAGTAACAGAGTTAAAAAAATAAATAAATAAAACTTTCAGGCTTTTACCTTTAAGTTAAATCCAAGTAAGTCACTGATGACACCAGAAACAGCCGACAGGATGACAACCTGGGTAATGTTGTATAGCAGCGGGTTCATTGTGAGTCCGTACAACCTAAAGGGACTGTCCAGTTCCTAGCAGAGCAGACAAAACGCTCGTCTTAGGTCCCATAACATTTCCAGTTAAACTAAATCTCCAATATGCAAAAGAGAGTAAAAAAAATACTATGGATAGTTTTAGAAAATATAAACATCTAAATTTGAAATGAGTATATTTTAATGGTGGTTTTTTTTTTTTTTCAAGAAAAGTGACTTCCTTTACAATAAAGTTTTGCTTCAATTCTTATCACAAATGGTACCTAGTGAAGTCTTGGCTTACTAGCTACAGATCCGAGAATGCATTTAGGGATACGAGCTGAGAAAAGAAGCTAAAAGAGAACGATACTCCCTCTCCATTCATCTTCAAGTATACAATTAACCGGGTGACTCGAATATATGACAGACACCATGCTGAGCTTGGAAGGCAACTCAGTCCTTGATCTGAAGGACTTTATACTTTAGTAAGCATGCAAATAATAAGTGAGGTCCTCTACCAGCGACAAGCAGACTAGCCCTTCAAAAGCAGGACTTGAGGAAGGCACTCCTGAAGCCAGAGCTGGAGAAGGACTCCAGGCTGCTGAGCATGGTAGCACGGGGCGGGCACTGACCCAGGCCTGGCTTCCTGGCTCGCCTTCGGCAGACCTGACCATAAACTGACCGTGACAACAGAAGCAGGAATGGCTCAAATCGTGTGCGTCAGATTCTAAAGGAGACAAAAGTCTCGACAGGGTGGTAAAGAGAGGGAGGGAGAGGGGCTAGAGAGGGCACTCTGACTGGTGACCATGAGAGAGGGTACAATTCCCATTCAGGGTCCAGGTAGGATCACAACATCCACTGCTGTGTCCACTTTACAGAGTAAGTCCCTGCTGTCAGCTACAGGCATCCTCAAGATACCCAATATAAAAGCATCAAGCAAACAGACAACCATCAATCCATGGTATTTTTTGGGGGGAGGGGGCAGATTCATCGGTACTCTCTTGCTTCTTGAAAACCTATCATATTCCTTAAGATCCTTTAAAAGTAATTTTTAAAACAAAGCAATTAATAATTACTTATTTTATTATCCTTTTACCTACCTCCTCTGAATCCTTCTGATGTCCAATTTCCCATGAGTCAGTCTACACTCAATCAATACCTTAGTTGACAGAGGACCCTATCACTGCGTCTCAATTTATTTCATACTATTTTTCTCTGAAAACTTAAAACTCTAAGTAGTATGCTCAATTAGTTATAAAAATTAATATTCTTAAATAGATTTTAGTTTCAAAAAAAAAAGTAATACCATAACGCAATGGTCAAAATGTCCTATTGCATTAGCCCAGTGAGCTAGGCATGGTATGGTGGCACATCTGTAGCCCTGGCACTCAGGAGACCAGGACCAGAAGTTGCCACAAGTTTGAAGTCACCTTGGGCAATACAGTACTGAGTCAATCAGAGCTACATAGCAAAACCCTAACCCAAAATTAGTAAAAGTTTTTTTAATTTCCAAGGTTATTAAGACACCAAACATATTAATATTATTACAGTCTTGATTTATCAAAAATGATTTTTAAATTAAATATTTACTGATAATATGTACATAAGACAATGACTATGTATCACTGCTTTTTAAGCTAAATGGTCAATCAGGAGAATGCTCTATTATATACAAATGAACAACTTCCAAGGAGGCGTCTAATCTCATTGTGTGAAATGTCTCCTAGTATTCCAGATGAAGCTGATTAAACACACACATAGAAATACCACATCTATAATACTTTCAACATTAGTAAATGTCTTAACATACTTTTCAAAGTAATTATTTAGATTACTTGAGCAATGAAAAACAAAACAAAACTGCACAAATGTTCTCAAATGTATTTGGAAGCAACCTTGGTGACGATGACCAGACAGAAGGCAGAATCAGCAGAGACTAAGATTCAATGTCAAAACATCGCAGCCCCATCAATCCCAGTCCTTTGCTCACCTTCAATAGTTTAGTAGCCAGCTTTAAAACGTTATTCACCAGTGTCAGCTCCTCCTTTTTGTTAGGTTTCTTCTCCATTTTCAAGTAGAGGTTTATCTTTTATATGAAAGAGCCCGGTAGGGAAATCACTTAAAATTGTAACATATATGCTTTTCTTTTTGCAGTGCTCAGGACTGAGCCCAGGGACTCACACATACTACAAAATCATTTTACCAATGAGTTATACTATACCCTCAGCCCACAAGTATATTCTTAAATAGATCTGAAAGACAATCACCACAATATCAGTAGTGGTTCTCTGGGTATTAATGTTACAAATAATTTTAATATTTATACATTATTATAAATTTCAAATCTTAAACTTATTTTTTAATAAGAAAACACTTTAAAAGGTAAATATTGTATTCTCAAGGCCAGATCAACTTAGAGCATAAATAGCAACAGAATAAACTCAACAAATTGGTTCTTAATACACATATTTGCATATCTTTATTATCCACTCTCTAATTCATACTTTTGGGGTACCTGCCCAGTTCAGTTACCTTCTTTGAAAAGGCTCTAACTGCAAGCCTCTGATTACACTGTGCTCACCCACTTGGTTCATCTTTCCACAGTACTAAGGCAGCCACAACCCCAATTAAAACCTTATGAACTGGGGCTAGAGAGATGGCTCAGCGGTTAAGAGCACCGTCTGCTCTTCCAGAGGACCCGGGTTCAATTCCCAGCACCCACATGGCAGCTAACAACTGTCTGTAGTTCCAGTTCCAGGCAAACACCAAGGAAAATAAATAAATAAATAAAAGTTTTTTTTTTTTTTAAAAAAAAAAAACCTTATGAACCAGGAGGACAGACAATGTAGCTGCCAAACGTTCTAGGTGCTATGAACTGGACAGAAGTCACCATAGCAAATTCAAACACATGTGAGTCTGCAGGGGGACCGGACAGGATGTGCAGGAGGAGGTGAACCATCAGAAGCCATCAGTCTCATAATCAATTTGCAGAAGTGGTTGACAGATCCAATTCCAAGAGAGCCGGTGACTGTTAGAGATGATTATCTTTAGTGGTAACGTTTCCTCTTTTATCTAATTGAGCCCATTTAACTACTGAGTATTTAAAATACAAGCTCTTCCTAACTAAAATATTCAAACAAGCTCATTAGCAAACATCTCTTTTGTACTATTCTTATGATATAAGAGGAAATATTTAGCAAATTCATATAAAATAAAATCAATTATCAAAATTATTATGCTTTGTTTTTTCTGTTGAATAAAAATTTAAATTTACTGAATGTGGTTCTATTACAATGCAAAGCTATTGTATCCCACTAACGATTTAAAATCTATCATTTTTATAAATACTATTTTCTTCCTGCCAAATGAAAATGGAATATGAAAACAGCATATTAGATTTGAAATTTGAATCAAGGCAGAATCACTGAAGAAAGGCTTCTGTACTATCAAAATTTAAGTTTAGCTTTAGAGCATGAATGACCCTAATAAAAAATATGCTCTTGAAAAACAAGAAATAAGCAAAAAATATTTTAATTAGTATGTACAATGGGCTGGTCACATGGCTCCATGGGGAAGGGTGTTTTCTGCAAGGCCTGATGGCCTGAGCTGGATGGGTTCCTGGAAAATACACGATGGGGCAAAACTGAGTTTGGCAAGTTGTCCTTTTTGTGTGTCTGTCTGTCTGTCTGTCCCTGACATATATACATATACATAATTGGACCAGACTACAAAGGTTTATTTATAACAGAGTAAACTCACCTGTTCTGTAAGCAGTATTGAGGTATTGCTGTATTTTTTACTCGTTTCTGATCCAAGAGTGACAAACCTCAGGAGAAACAGTGTTAAGGAGATGCACCAGATCACCAGCTCCCAGTTGTAGTGACAGTCAAGGAAGATCTCATGCACATGGAGCAGCTGGAGGCACATGAGAAAAGCAGTGTGAAGCAGCATCGTGAGTGTGTTTACTTCATTTCAAAACAAAATGCCACCTATTAGGCTGCTCATAAATGCAGTACTATGTTTTTATTACATATTTATCATGAAATATTTATGCACATCAAAAGTACATAGAATAACAGCCAACAGCTATGGGTTCTCCAGTTTTGTTTTGTTTTTTTTTTACATTATTTACTTCAGATTAAAAAAATACTTCAAATTCAGTTAAAATCTTTATATTTTCTTGGTTTCTGAACCAACACTCTACTCTATCCCAAGGTAAATTTTGTGTTTATTCATGTAGGCTTTTAATGATTGAGAAAAAACTATTCATCTTGTGGTTATATTTCCCCTTTACTAGTCCTGGGGCTCGGTGTAGGCTAGGCAAGTGTTCCACCATTCTGTCACAGTGCCCTATCATTAACCTTCAACACTCATCTTTAAATTATGTCATTTAAGCTATATTTTGGCTTTTAAGTCAGTATTATCACATTATTCAACCTCATATTCAATTTAGTTCCTTCCTGACATCTACTTATTTATCATCATTCTCGAGGGAGGGCGGACAGAAGAGAAAGGGCACGTGCACACTGCACGGTGATGCACATGTGACGATGGTTAGGAACTGAAGTCAGGTCACTGGGCTCAGAAACAAGCGTCTCTCCCCACTGGGCCATCTTGCCAGTTCCAGTTGCTTTTTACTCCACTGAACCTTGTTTCTAAGATTTCCCCAGGTTGAAACATTCAGCTTTAAGTTAGCTTACTTTAACTCCTACTGTTACAGTGGAAGAGTCAACCATAGTTAATTTAGTCTGCTTCAACAATGAACATTTATGTTGCTGTCCATTTCTTTATCACCAACAATGCAGTGCGCCTTGTTTCCTGTCCTACTATGACGGGCTCCCATTAGGTATTATTACACTTGTCTCATTTCACTTTCCCATCATGTAAGTTTTCTGGGACTGACTGATGATGCCACTGTATCATGTAACTTGCATGGATGTGGAGACCATTTCATCCGCTAGATATTCCACTTCTCTATCAATACCATAGTCTTCCTACACCTCAAATTAATTTCGCTTCTCTAGTCAGGCAACTTATCCCTCAAAGCTCTGGACTGCTGCTTCCTGATACATTTTAGGAAGCTTACCAAAAAAAAAAAAAAACAAAAAAAACCAAAAAAACCCCAGCAAAACAGCACTCTGTTTAACATATGTGATTGTGATCCCAATCATTCTGCAAAAACTGAAGAGAGTCAGCATACACATATACATGTCTGAAGTGTCAAGGTGAAAATCATATTTTAATATTTTTAAAAAATTTACTTATTCATTATTTATACAACACTCTGACTCCATGTATGCCTACACAGCAGAAGACACCAGATCTCATTATAGATGGTTGTGAGCCACCATGTGGTTGCTGGGAATTGAACTCAGGACCTCTGGAAGAACAGACAGTGCTCTTAACCTCTGAGCCATCTCTCCAGGCCATATTTTAATATTAATAAATACTAATTCTCTGCTAAAAGTTACAATTTGTTCTCTTCACTTATTGAGATAACTGTTAGGCTTTCCTTTAGTAAACCATGGGCAAGAAACTACATGTGTGGACTTTCTACATTACAGGAATAAATCACCTTGGTTGTGGCTTACAACTATAATATTGACATATTTTAGAGGCTTTTCCTCTGTAACATTTTGTGGAAGAATTTTATACCTAAGAGAGTAAGTTAACCCCAAGTTTCCTCTTTTTATGTGGCTCAAAGTCTGCATCGTGTGTGTGTGTGTGTGTGTGTGTGTGTGTGTGTGTGTGTGTGAACCTAAATAATAGAAAGGAGACCAAGAGACGATCATAAGCGATAAGGAAGAACAAGAAGGTGGTATACCAAAGGATACATTTTTCATGAAAAAATGAAGGAGACTGGGCTGTGTAGGAAGGGTTTACAATGGATGTTTATAGTGCAGGCAGTGAGGGAGACAAGGAAGAAGAAGCATCTATGAAAACATACTTCATTCAAAAACAAGATAATGATATCTAATACCCTGCATGCTAATGAAAAATATTAAAATATCCAGTGATGGATGTAGCAAGTTAACTCACCTGAGCACAACAGATAAATACAACTGAGATTGTCAGTAAGAAAGCAGAGGAGACAATGACATCAACTGATCTCTGTGGACCTCGGCGCTAGGAAGAAAAGGGAAATACTTTAGAGCATATTTACTCAACAGTAGAGAACTTCCATGAGTCCAGTTAAGGTGTTACAGGCTGGTTACAACTTATAATGCTGACAATATACCTAACTTGCCAGATGAACTGTTTTAAAATGTTAGTATTTCCTTATGGTTTTACAACACTGTAAATGTAGAGTCAGTACAGCATCGATTCATTAGTGCAAGTGTTTTGTTCAACACTGCACAGGAGGGGGCACAGCTCACCAAACCTCCCACTTCACAGACCCGACAGCGGAGCAAAGCACTGAACTCACACTCACAGATACACGTGGTCAGCTGTACTGAGAAGGAAGGGTATACATACATGGGTGCTCTGAGGTCAGGTCAGTGTCGGGAGATAATTCAGACTTGAGCTTAGGGATGTGTGCCTAGGAATAGTTCTTAAGAACATCTACAGACCACAATGAAATATAGCACTGTCTTAAGCAAAGAGGAAAAAAAAAAAAGGCACAAAGCAGGGAGGGTGAAAGTGTAGTTTCAGAACTACACAATCCAAAAGCTGAGAGGAACATATTTTCCAATAAGCCAAGAGACAGGAAAGAGAATAAGGCCTAGATCATGAACAACAGCCAAAACACGTTTGTATCCATGTGGCAGGGAACTTAAGAAAGGTGTAAGACCTATGTGATGAAATCTGCTTTTCAAAGCTCTCATGGCAGGCTATGACAGGAACAGAGGGAAGGAAGGCCAATGCTGAAGAACCAGTTTCGAGACAGCGTTAACAGGCCGGTGTAGATGTCTCATGGCTTCAATTAGGGTGGTGGGCATGGAAATAGAGGTGGGGACAGATTTGAGATACATTCTGGGAGCAGAAAGGAGTTGATGAAAGACTGAATGCGTGAATGGAACATGGATAACATTAAATAAGTGTTTTCTAAATAAAATCAACACTGTATAAAAGAACACAATACCTACTTAAGGTTAGTAATACAGAGAGATTTTAAATGGGTTATCAGTAAGTCAAGCAAGAAAATTACATTCACCCTCCATAAAACATAAATGTAGTAAGGTCTGTAACATTTCCTGAGTTAAATTTAAAAAAACTCAAACTGATAAAAAGAACAATAAAATTTTAAAATGTCAAAGCAAAT
The DNA here is from genome assembly GCA_004025045.1 of Sigmodon hispidus. Taxonomy (NCBI): domain Eukaryota; kingdom Metazoa; phylum Chordata; class Mammalia; order Rodentia; family Cricetidae; genus Sigmodon; species Sigmodon hispidus. The sequence continues at coordinate 45,326 of PVIH01001217.1, forward strand.
AATCATTTTTTCTGCTATTTTCATTATTATTTCAAAATAAAAAGTTTTAAACATCTAATTCAGTGGATTCTTAGTCTTTTCAACACTTTTAGTACCATCCCGTTTGTATAACTATCCTTAACATGCCCAAATACTCCACGTTTAATAAAAGCCACTGTTATTTACTATAACAATAAAATTCCTAGGAAAAAAAGAGTATCCTTAAAATTAACTCTGTTGTTTTCCTTTCCTAGGGTCTAGAGTTTTCACACTTTACTTCCACAAATAGGAAGCTCATTTAAAAGATCAGAGGAAGAAGCATGTAGATCCAGTGCTATGTACAGTGACTGTAAAGGGCGGCAGGTCTCACTGGGTAGATTCCTCAAGATTGATTTTTAAGTAGTGGGCTCCCTCTGCTGGTTTGTGAAAACTATTCCAGGGAGAAACAAAGTCCTTAATCAGACAAGAAACAGGAACTTCAAGGACAGACCGCATGAGAAGAGCACATTTATCAATAGCATTCTACCTTCAGATAGGAACGAAGAGATAGCCACATTTTTATATTCTGTACTTTCTTCAACCGAAAATGAGGAACCTCAGATTTCCGAGCTCTCCTTGCAGATGTCAAATGTCCAAAGAGTTTTGCAAAGAGTAATCGCTACAAAAGTTTACGATAAAGATTATTGTATAATGTATTGTATAATTTATATAATTGTTGTATCAAATATAAATTGTTATGACTTAAGGGTAAGTTTTTCATACTCACTTGTTTATATGTTCTTTCTGCTACACACAGCAAGAAAAAGAAGATCCATACAAGAGATACTCGAACTACAAAACTTATTAAAACCATAGAAAGAACCATGATGTCTTCGTTGGACCCAAATGCAATCACATAAAGTTCTGAAGCAGAGTGGGCTGTGAGCTGCTCCAAGTCTGTGGCTTGGGACAGTCGGAAAACAAATGGAGTGAAGCCCAGGATCAGGGAGATGGCATTGCCAAAGATCTGGTACCCTATGCCTGGTACGTGGTTGTTCACCTTAGGAAGCAGGGCAGAAGGGAGGGGAAAAGTGTACATAAATCAAACAAACTAAAATGAATTCCAAATGAAACTTCACTTTTTATAACAGCATTTTAAAACATTTTAATTTAATGCTTCATGAAATGAACCTATTACACATTATAAGATATCTAATTCATAAGTAGATATAAAAGGAAGATCAGTCTTAGATACTGAAAAAAATCTATGAATCTTATTATTTTAAAAGTTAGAAATATTTACAATATTAGAGTGTTGAGATCAATACTAAATTAAACCCAATTCATCCAAGAAAAAAATTCAGGAGCTAGTGAGACAGCACAGCATCTGTCTCATCTGTCTCTGGGTGGTGTCATGGAGCACCACCCAGAACCCACATGATGAGAAAAACGTCCACGAAAGTGTCCCCTGACCTCGACAGCATATTGCAACACATGCATTCCTGCCCCAGACAATAGGTGCAATTTAAATGTAATTTTCAAAAAACTGTCAGCAATGGTGGTGCAGGCCTTTAGTATGTCAGCACTCTGGAGGCAGAGGCAGGCAGATCTCTCTGTGAGTTCACAGCTAGCCTGGACTAAAAAGTGAGTTCTACAACAGCCAGGGCTACAGGGAAACCCTGTCTCAAGCTCCCTGCCTAAAGAAAAGAAAAAATAACTACTCAATAAAGCTTCAACTTGTATTTTTATTCTGAATTTAGTATGTAAATAAATGCCTCCTCAATTCCATTTAATACAATATAATGAGAGAGAAGAAATCAAAGAAGAGGAGAAAAGGTTAGGAAGGAGAGGACACAAAAAAGTTAAATATTAAGTATGGAGAAATTGTTTTATTATGACAGACTGTTAAAACAGAATTGTCATGGAGTGCTTAAATCCACATGCTCAGTAAGTCAGACGAGTAATCTCCCAGCTCAGACAGCTGAGCTTCGAGTCCCCCAGTTCCCTGCCAATTTCTGACAAGAGTCCTGTTAAAATAAGGTAGGCAGAAATACCAAACTCCAAATCAGATTATACCAAGTTGTCAGAGAAACCAGGGAGAAAGTGAAAAAGTAATAACAGAAAAATTCAATGGAAACAGAAACAAATACCAAATCCATAGGATTTGTACCAAACTCAACTACTAGAGAGTTTGACCATGTCTGCATTATTCTTCATGTCTAGGCAAGCAAGCACAATACAAATTTCTTACTTGAGTTTCAGATGCGCGCGCGCACACACACACACACACACACACACACACGCACGCACGCACGCACGCACGCACACTCTTACCCACTGAAAGAAAAAAAAAAACTACATTCCAAGTCAACAGAAATGTTAAAAGATGAAAGTGGACCCGTAAGTGAAGACACTTGCTACATAAAACTAGTTATCCAAGTCTGGTCCTCAGAATTTCTGTCCTTGGCAATTAAGCAGTGACACATGCACACCATACTCCATTGCCCCTTCAAATGGTGGAAGGGTTATTGGCAAATCACTGTTTAAGGTGGAGCCAAAAGAAACAAATATAATTTGTAACAAATATAATACAAGCAACTATTTTCCAGGGTGAAGACTAGGTTATTACCACTTAGGTAATTAATTCATATAGTGATAACCACTAAATTTACCTTTTACCTAAAAAGAATACAAATTAAGAACTCACTCTGTTCATTATCATTCCACTGATTTCAAGTACAGACATGTCTGCTTTCTTACAGTCATTGCCTTCCCACACTATAGCACTGATTTTTTCTAATCCTGGGTGGGAACTATGAAGCCACGGCAAATGAGTCTACAAAAAAGGGGGAGGGAGGGAGGGAGAGAGAGAGGGAGGGAGGGAGGGAGAGAGAGAGAGAGAGAGACTTAAACACATTTATCACATTTTACAAAGTGTTTACAAACTATATATATAGCTATATGTGTATGTATAATCATACGCTAAATAAAATTGGTAAATCTATTTTATAAATGGAACAAATCTATATACATATAATTTTAGATACATTAAAATCTCAAGATTGGTTATACATTAAACAGGTGATATAAGAAATTGCAGTTACAGAAATGTAGAACTTTAAAAACTATCCTATCATTTAAGTATACAAAGGTACTTAGCTGTCAACCAATCTATGTAAGACTGAAAAACATTAATGACATATTGAATGCTGATTGCTGTCCACCTTATGACCATTCAGTAAAAAATCAAACAGCTGGAATCTTTGAAAAAGCACATGATTCAATCTCACCCTAGAAGAGGTTCTCCCTCATTTACCTTCACTAACTGACTTAGTTACTTTTGTAGTATTTTAAAACAGTGTTAAGCTTTTTTTCTTTCAGATACAGCAAACACTGTAAGAAGAAACATTAAGAATTACAAGTATTCTCTGAAATACAATACATTATCTTTCAATGTTTCAAGAAATAATAAAAGTTAAAAACTTGAAAACTTTAGTGTGAAGCATCAAATGATAAGTTTGGTCGCTTGTTTTGAATATACATTAAAGCAGTAAAATTAGAGAACAGGACAGTCCGTCTGCAGGAGCAACAAAGCAACAAGACATTTTCACAGCAACATGTAAAGCTATGGAGAATAACTTAAGACACAAGCAGGACGGGACTAATTCGTTTACATTGCAATGTCTCTAACTGACATTAATCTCAAGAATTGATATATTTCCCACATTTTATATAAAGGATTGTTTGGCATTCACCTGAGGAATACAATCAATAAATTAACATTCAAATATTGTAAAATTTAATGTTTAATTCTAATTGTAACATTCAAATATTGTAAATTGTAATAAATTTGAAAATATAACTTGTCATACAGGGCAGTAAAGGTGCACCAATAAACTTCAACTGAAGTTGTCTGAAAAGTTAGTAATACATAGAAAAAGAAGAGGGAAATGTTTATCTTTTCTAAACATTTTTATCTTCTTTAAACAATTTTATTTTTTTCTAAATAGTTTATGGTCTTTTACATTTCACTACTTGGGCTTAAAAAGAGTTAAAATATTATTGTTATCTGTCAACTTCAACTGATCATTCAACTTGTTAACAAATAATACCAGTTTAAAATAGAAACAATTTTGTATCAAAATATGCATTAAATTTTCTCTGAAAAGTTAATAAATTCTGAAATAGACTAAACAAACCTCTAGAAAAGGGCTAGAGATGTTGCTTATAGGTAGAGTACTGTTTAGTATGCCATGCATGAGGCCTTGCTTTCAATCCCTGGCACTCTGAAGGCAGGAAGGGATTTGCGGGCATAAAATGTATAAAAAACTGGAATGACAAGATGAACACAGGAGTGTCCAGAGCTAATGAAAGTAATTTCTCACAGGTGTGCCTGGAGACTTGCTTCCTAGGTGACTCCAGATCCTGTCAGACTGACAGTAACACTAACCAGAACACTAGGAAGCAACAGATTTTAACCAAGAAATAGAGATTTCTTTTCAAGTCTCACTATGTAACAGAAATTACAAGTCTGCTCAGCTGCAGCTGCACCAAGATTATGTACAATGGAGGTCAACCTAGAGACAGGAGAAATCAACGTCTTTGCTGTTCTCAGAGCACTTCTACCCAGTTACTTCTGCAAACATTTGGCTTCTTTTTCTTATGGCCAAAAGGCGAGAGAAGATGATCAATTTAGAGTTAGACAAAAGAACCTGTATCTCTCACTGTAGGTGTGTTTTTGTCAAATACATACTGAAAAACAGTCTTGTTTACACATATGTATGTAGAGAACACCATCATGAGAGCCTATCCTAAAGGGCTCAGCAGGAACACAAGAGCAAGCAACCACAGTTTATATAACCACATCATTTGGTATTGCCTCAAAAGATGTACTGAATAGCATTTGGAGCTACCATGGATCACATGTGGCTTGTGTAGATTGGATACACTGAAGATCTTAGGTTGTCAAGCTGAAATTTTAAATTATTTTTCATCTTCATCCCAAACCTCCAGTGTTTTGCCTTTTTCTTTATCCAAAATGGAAACCGTTAAGTTGTAAGGATGTTATATTTTATTTCAAATAAATCCACTAAGACAACTGCTTTACATCATATTTCCAAGGATGGGAACATAGTAATTAAAATCAAGTTATAACTATTGGAAAATAATGTCACTATGGCTTTAGTTTTTTCATTGTATAACCAGCCATAATTAGCAGAGAATTTTTTTATGAAATGTTTGTTACTGTTTACAAATTTAACAAAAACTATGTATTGGAATTATTGTGACAGGAACATATCCATCCAAATGCTCAGTGTTTCTCCCTAAAGAGAGTTTCCATCTTGATGGTAAACAGAAAATGGTCTTGTAAACCCAACACAGTCCTACAGCCAGACAAGAAAACAATCTGCTAGTTTGTTCACTGAAGGGAGCTAATCTGTACTGCTTGACAATTAGGAAGACTGAAAAATATGAGCCTTCTGGAAGCCTGAAAATATAAAACCGTACAGAAAAAAATGAGCTTCAATCCAAAACCAACACTAATTAATGTAAGTGTAAGATACCAGTAGATATACAGAATAGTGTGTCAAGAGGGCTTTTTTTTTTTTTAATCTCAGAGAAAAACAGAAGGATGAATCAAACACATAGAGCCAATTATTAAATAATTTCATAAATAACTTTGAAAAGTCATATGTGGAATGATTTTTTTTAATTTATTTTTATTTTATGTGAATTAGTGTTTTGCCTGCATGTATAACTGTGTTAGGGTGTCAGATCGTGGAATTATAGACAGTTGTTAGCTGCCATGTGGATGCTGGGAATTGAACTCAGGTCCTCCAAAAGAACAGTCAGTGCTCTTAACTGCTGAGCCATCTCCCCGGCCCCGTGGAATGATTTTTTTAATGTATTTTCTTTTAGGTATTCACTCATTTAGTACTTACTAAATATATGCTCTGTACTAAGGAGTAAGTGATAAATAATACAACAGAAAATCACACAGCCCATGCATCTGCACTGTTTATAGAATCACGGGAAACAGCTCACAGACATTTCTCACTACCTCTAAACCATTTACTAAACTCAGTGGTCTAGATGCTTCTTTAGCCAACATCACATAGTCTCAGGGACTGGTATTATTTTCATTTCTTCAGATCCAGGGATACTTGGCTATTCCCATGGCCACACCATGAACTGCTTCATCTCTGAAATGAGTCCGTAGTAGCAATCTCCCATCTGCCCAGGTCTCTGAAACTTTTAATTTTAAAACACATGTTCCCTTAAACATAATTATACTCCAAATTATCAGTCCTATCTTGGCTGAACTGCCATCGGGACTCTCACAGAAACATTATTTCTGACATCCCTTTCTTGGTTCTTTTTCCTCCTTAGTAGACCCAAGCCTCCTGGGTCTCAGAGAACAGAAGCCCCAGGGTTTTCATTGCCTTGGCCATCTCATGCAACCCTTTCTGCTACCCAGAACTTGTGGCTATCCCTGCCAACTACTGGCTGTTACCTTCTTATGCTTCTTTGGATTTCTCCAGAACTTGTGGCTATCCCTGCCAACTACTGGCTGTTACCTTCTTATGCTTCTTTGGATTTCTCCCGACTAGGCTCCTTGTGTACATGCATGTGCTCAATGCCTTACATCTTAAAGAACATGCTTTCCACTTCAATTTCTCATCTAAACTACTCATCTCCTGCATGCTTCTTAAACATCACATATTAGACTCCAAACACCTCACAGTGAGGCTTGTTTTCCCCTGTCATTTTGCAACAGGCATGAAGCCAAAACAAATGGGTATATTTTAAAAAGGGAAACATTTCATTCAGCTACTCAGGAAGTTGACTTTACTTAATTTACCTTTCTTTTCAATTTGCTTAAGTCAAACATTTCAGGAAACTCAGAAATTACTGTGTATACTTCTCTGGCTAATCACCGAGTCCCCCAAGACTAAATGTCATGCTTATTATTTCCTTGCATGTTTTTATATCCCAATTGCATATGCTTTAATTAATGAATATATTTTTTTAATATTTTAAAATTTCACATAAATGGTACTAAATAGTTCTTCATATTGCTTTCACTCAAAAAATTTATACTTCAATTTAATTAATATTTGTAAGTCTTACTCATGTGGCTAAGTTTAATTTTATTACTATACACTGCTTTAGTACAGGGCGTGGCCTACTGGCTTTACTACTGCTGTGCTACTCACCATTGCAACCAAATCCCTGGCAAAGGCAGCTCAAGGGAGGAAGGGCCTATTGTGGCTGACAGTTTAGCTGTAGTGCAGTCAGTCCACCAGGGCAGGAAAGACATGACCTAGGAGTGCCTTGGTCTATGGCACCAATGAGGAAGCTGAACAAGAGAAACGCCAATGTTGAGCTGGCTTTGTTTTTCCCTGTATTCAGTCTGGAATCTTAGCTCTATGTTTAGGGTGGTTCTTCCCTCCTCAGGGGACATCCACCCAAACACACCCAAGATGTCTCCCAGGAGATTCTAAACCCAGCTAAGCTGATGATGAAAACCAATCATCACAAGTATGCCAGCTTATTCTCTCCCTCCCTCAGGGTTTCTCTGTGTAGCCCAGGCTGGCCTGGAACTCACAGAGATCAGCCTGTCTCTGCCTGGCCTCTTAAATTTTTTGCATTTGAATACTGATTAGTATGAAATAGTGTCTCCTTTTCTAAAGTTCATTTGCCTGACCACTAACAAAACTGGCCATATTAACATACTACTCATCTCCACTCATACACTTGTTCTCACAAGTTACGTCTTCAGATCCTTTTATTTTCTATTGAGTCTTCCCCCACCCCCCGACCCTGCCTCCTCTCTCTTTTTCTTTCCTCCTTCCCTGCCTTTTTTGGGACAGTATTTCACCAAGTAACTGCCTGGCCTGGAACTGACTTTGTAGACGGGGTGGTATCCGACCCATAGAGAGGGAGTTGCGTCTGATGTTAAAGGCGTATCACAGCCAGCATCATCTGTTTAGATAATCCTCTATATCCCAATACTTTGACAGCTGTTACAAACATCTTCTCAAGACTGTCTTAATAATACTTACGGCTTAATCTGAAAGTCAAAGTTTTCAAAATTAAGATATTGATACATCCTCCATTTTGTTTTTGCATATACTTTTAATATCTTGTTTTTGGAAACTCTGGTAAACTGAATGGTGAACTATTCTATATTCCTTGTAAATGTTTTAGAATTTTCTCCTTTACACTTTGTAACTATGTACAATAAATTTTAATGTCAATGACCATTTAAATTATCATCTTAAGGTCTTATCTCCCCCTCACTGAATATTAATGCTATTTATGCCATGTATTAGGGATCCATAGGAACACATATCTATTTCTGGATTTTTTTTGGCTGTTCAATTGGTCTGTTTATGCATCTACATAAAACTTTCCTACTCTCAATTTAAACTACAAGTTTATAATTGTAGGGAAAGTCCATCTACTGTTATCCAAAACTATTTTGTTTGTTTTTGGTTTCAAGACAGAGTTCTGTGTAACAGCCTGGCTTTTGTTCAGTTTTAAAGGCAGGGTCTCAGCAGGTAGCCTTGGCTGCTCTGAAACTCTGACACCTGGTTGCCTCTGTCTCCCAAGTATGGAGTTTAAGACATGTGCCAAGATGCACAATTTTTGCTATTTTTAACATTTCATTCTTTAATATGGACTTTAACTAGTGTGAATCCAACCCAAACCTGGCAGACAAATGAACAAAAAAAAAATCTGTTCAAATAAAAGTAAAAGCAGGATAGCGAACACTTTCTGATGGTACCTACTTTTGGTAAAAATGCATCCCAAAATCAAACTCAGAGCTTGCTATCTATTGTGCAAAAACACAGGAAGTGGGAATTTTACCAAGAGAATGACCATGCTGACACTCTGACCTGGGCCCAACAGCTACCGGAACTGCCTAAGCCATTAAGACTATAGTACTATGTCACAGCTGAAGAAGGTTCTTTGGTAACTACTCATAATCAGATTAAGAAAATTGTCTTCTATTTCTAGTTTTAAAAGAATTTATTTGCTTTTTGTTGACATTGATAAGAAGTTGGCTATGAGAAAGTTAAGTATAAAAGGGTGAAGATTTGTATATGTGTACATAAGAGTGGTCTTGTACATACACTTACCTATGTAGAGGTTAGAAGTCAACCTAATCTTAGGTGTCATTCCTTGGGTGCTATCTACTTTATAATTATGAAATAATTATAAGATAAGGGTCTCTTGCTTGCCTTGAGCTTACCCAGTGGGCCAGGCTGCTGCTAATCGGTCTCTGCATCTCCAGTGTACCACTGCACCCTGCTTTCTTTATCTCTTTAAAAAGAGGTTGTTCTGACGATTGAACAGGGTCCTCAGGTCCTCATGCTAGTACAGCCTAGTACAGTAAAGTCTACACAGACTGAGCTATCTCTCTAGCCCCAGGGTAAGGATTTTTAAATGGCCATTAAGTTTCAGGACCAGAGAGTGACACGTGAAGATGCCATTCAACAAGATTCTAAGGATAGTGAGAGAAGGTTTATGAAGAAAGATGAGGAATTTGATTATGAGGCACTGATGAGCATTAAAAGGGATGCACAGTACCTGACTCAATTGCACTTTTCTGCACCTTAAAGTGTGATTAGTCCAAAATGAAATGTACACTAATGGTTCAGACTAAAGTTTGTAGGCAGAATATGAAAAATGTCATCTATACCATTTCTATTTTTAAATTAATTATATAGTAAGGGAATAATATGTTGACTATATTTGGCTAAGTAATGCATATTGACCTTTCACTCCTTAAAACTATTTTTATTGAGGCTAATAGAAAATGTAAACTTGCACATATAACTATATTTTTATTGAATAATGTGACTATGGCTGCTTAGTAATACAAATTTGATACTCAAAAGATACAGATTTTTAATGATAATATTAAAGGGAGAATTCAAGTGTTCATGAATCTGAGTAAGACAAATGAATTAGTGCATCTAAAACACAAGCTGACCCACAGAACTCCATCTACTAAGGAACCTATGTGTAGAAAGATGAGAGGCACAAGTACAATATAAGCACTGAGACTATATTCTAATGAAGCCAGACCACAAGCCACATAAAAAAACAACAGAAAACATCAACCATATGAGTGTCAATTAATTAAATGTAAAACCTCTGTCACCACTGTAGGAGTTGTACATACATTCAAAAGAGCTTATCTGATAGCCCCACACGGTGATCCGGCACTGTAAACTAACCTGGTGAAAGGGGTCGTCTCTATATTCTTTTTTCACACATGGGTTAATCTGAGGATTTCCCACATCTGTCTCACTGGTACAGGATGAACGGCATTCTGCACAATGTAACAAGTCTTCCCATAAAACATCTTCCGTTTCAGATTCTGGCCTTGTGCTCTCAGAATCCTGTCTGGAACTTGAACAGCGAGAGCTGCAACTAGTACCCGATTTAGGGGCATCCTGAAATCAAGATATTCTTTGACATTAATACAATTTGTGTATCCCTTCCAGCTCAAAGGATGTTATCAGAACTGCATATTGCTACTTTTCCTAGAACAACAAACACACTGTCAAAGGACAGTGGAGAAGACGGCAAAACATTCCAAGTACAGAGTACAAGACATCTGATGTGCTGCCCCAAAGGAGTCGTGGTCCATAGGCTGAGAACCACTATTCCAAAGGTTTGCCCTCTTTTAAGACATCCTTTAAAGTTGGCTGTTTCTATGGTTAAATCTTTGAGAGCCAAATTCAATTGTTCAAACATTATTTATTTTAAAGTTTTTATAAATGAATCTAAGATTTCAGTTTTATACAATGCTTATTAACTAATAATGTGAAATAGGTTGAAATGTTTTTTTAGGCAACATTTATTTTAAAATCTAAGTTTAGAAAAGGATGCTCTGCTCTTCAAGAATTGCAATGGTTGAAATAGAGTTGCAATAGTAAAGATCACAGGAACAGGAATCCCTCTGAAGTCAAACGACAAACTATGCAGGAGAGGCGTGAAATGGTCCTCGACCTTCCTTAAGGCAACAATGAACTTCTAACCACATAAAGTAATACTTAGATTTTCTAGGCTTGGTTATTTGGTTTAAAAGCAGGTTGCAGATGACAGGCAATAAGCTGGCATACTAGTCTTATGCAGCCCTTGGGAGGAAAAGGACAACCCGAGCAGACCTTAAGAAAGGACTGTGTGCAGCCTGAAAATACTCATGTTCTACCCAAGCATAACACTTATTTTTTTTTTTCCATAAGTTTACCACAAAATCATCCAGAAAAAAATGTATACTTTGAAAAGACTACAGGGGAGTATTAGCTAAAAAGTAACACAAGGATAAATGTTTGGAGCCAGAAAATGGAATTTCTTGGCCAAAGAAAAAAAGTAAACATTAAATGAAATGAAATTATTTTTCTACCTAAATAGTTTTAAACTCTAGAGATGTCAGAAAGTTGGGAAAAGCTTTGAAAAAACCAAAACCAAACAGACAAATAAATGTTTATAAAAGAAAGAAAAAAAGGAATCAAAGAAAAAAAACTACCAAATGTTTTTGGATGAGTAAATTAATAAATGGCAATAGCAACATGAAATAAATGACTTGGAAAAATAACTTGAGTGTAATGAACTGTAGAAAAGACTGACGAACACAGGAGTTAACAAACTGTCTCAGGTAATAATGGCACTGGACAGCAAGCCTGGCTGTATCTTGACAACCTGAGTTGAGCCCTGGAGCTCACTTGGTGGGAAGATAATCCCTTCAAGTTGTTCTACAATGCCACACATACAACAGGGACCCCTCCCCCAAACCAGTAAACAAGGAGATAAACTTAACAGTAAACAACTCCCCCAAGTGTCTGAAGCTTCATACAAAGACGAGTGTGCAAGGACAGCTAGCTACTCATCAATGCTACACAATCCTCCATCAAGATTGTGAAACAAAGCTGGCTGTGTGGTGCGCCCTTTATCCCACTACTAGGAGGAGAGGCAGATGAAGTTAAATTGGGAGCTAGACTTGTCTGTGTAACAGTTAACAGCATTATATAGTAAGACCCTGTCTTCAAAAAAAACAAAACAAAACACTGTAAAACAATAGATATTGATAATGGTGGGAAATATTTCAATAACACTATAACACTCAATCACTGACAGTAATGTAAGTATATGAGGTCAAACTGTATACCTCATTTGCATAATGCTTTTTATAATGCTGTGGCTTTCTATTTCGAAGACTGCTTTCAGAAGTTCTGTCCACATGACATCGCAATGAATATCCTGGTTCAAGACCTTCCTCACTAGATTCTTCATCGGAGACATTTGTTATCTTTCTTTGGGTATCCTAGTGGGGAATAGACAAAGAACTGTGAGTAACTTCTGACTCATCTTTGAGCTTTAAGATGTCAGTTCCTAAAAATTACACAAAAATTATGAACACATGTATATACATACTTTCAAAATATCTTCAAATACCAAGAAACAGATTATAACTACCTAATTTTCTTCTTCTTTTTTTCTTGTTTGTTTGTTTAGAGTTCACTAATGAGTGAGTACATCCCCTGCTTATCTTTCTGGGTTTGTGATACTTCGCTCAGGAGGATATTCTCCAAATCCATTCATTTGCCTGAAAATTTTAGGATATCATTTTTTCTCACTACTGAGTAGTATTCCATTGTGTAGATGTACCACAGTTTGTTAATCCATTCTTCAGTTGAGGGACATCTAGGTTGTTTCCAGGTTCTTGCTATTACAAATAATGCTGCTATGAACATATTTGAGCTAATACCTTTGGAGTGTGAATGTGCCTCTTTAGGGTATACACCCAGAAGTGGTATTGCTGGGTCCTTGGGGAGATTGATTCTCAATTTTCTGAGAAACCACCATACTGCATTCCAAAGTGGCTGAACAAGCTTACAATCCCACCAACAATGGAGGAGTGTTCCCCTTGCTCGGCACCCTCTCCAACACAGGTTGTCATCTGTGTCTACTACCTAACTTTCTTTAAAAAATGTTTTAAGTTAGAAATTGTACTTTTTAATCTATATGTTCTTTGAAAAGCCATTTAAGTAATTTACCAATTATTATTCTAAAACATTTTGCTCAGAAAAGGATCTGAAATACAGTACAGAACTAAGAATATAAATAAGACACAAATACAACAACAAAGGCCATTTGAAAGAAGCTGAAAGATCTGAGAAAAAATTTAAGAAATTTAATCAAGCAAAATTGTCATCAATTATATTATGTTCATATTATCAGACAGCTAACACTTGAGTAATCAAAACTTATAGGCAGGGTAAGCTACAGAATCATGGTGATTCACAGCTAATACTACAGAATGTAAGCACATGCACTAAAAAAATAAAAAAAACTCAGAAAATCTTTTCATCTCTTTAAACACAAAATACACAAGCTCATATTCCTAAACACATTTTTCAAACTGACCACTTTTTAAAAAATTAGTAAGCAGCTTCTTTAAAGACTTAAATTCCTTGTCATACAAGTCTGTCACTTCTTTGGTTAGAGTTACCCCAAGATATTTTACGTTATTTGTGGCTATTTAAAGGGTGATGTTTCTCTGATTTCTTTCTCAGCCCCTTTATCATCGATGGTATGAAGGAGGGCTACTGAATTTTTGAGTTAATCTTGTTCCCTGTCATATTATTGAAGGTGTTTATCAGCTGTGGGAATTCCCTGGTAGAATTTTGGGGGTCACTTATGTATACTATCATATCATCTGCAAATAGTGATAGTTTGACTTTTTTTTTTTTTTGCAGTATGTATTCTTTTGATCTGTTGTGGGACTATGCTCTTATACACTGTAAATATTGGCTTAACAAAACACTGATTGGCCAGAATCTAGACAGGATGTATAGGTGCAGCAATAAGAAGAGAGGAATTCTGGGAAGAATAAAAGCAGAGTCACTTGCCAGACTCAGAGGAAGGAAATGAGAATGCTGCACTGAGCAAAAGGTACCAAGCCACATGGTCAAACACAGGTAAAAATTATAGGTTAATTTAAGTGAAAGAATTAGTCAATAATATGCCTGACTCATAGGCCAAACAGTTTATAATTAATATAAGCCTTTGTGTGGTTATTTGGGACTAAATAGTATGGGATCGGCCAGATGGGAAAAACCCTTCTGATTACATTGATCTCCTTTTGTTGTCTTACTGCTCTTGCTAGAACTTCGAGTAATATGTTGAATGGATATGAGGAAGGTGGACAGCCTTGCCTTGTACCCTGATTTTAGTGGAATAGCTTCGAGTTTCTCTCCATTTAGATTGATGTTGGCTGTGGGCTTGCTGTGCATTGCTTTTATTATGTTTAGGTGTATTCTTGTATCCCTGATCTCTCCAAGACCTATTATCATGAAGGGGTGTTAGATTTTGTCAAAAGCTTTTTCAGCATCTAATGAGATGATCGTGTGTGTGTGTGTGTGTGTGTGTGTGTGTGTGTTTTCTTTCAGTTTGTTTATATGATACATTACATTAATATATTTTTGTATGTTGAACCATCCCTGCATCTCTGGGATGAAGTGTATGTTCTCACAATGGATGCTTTCTTAGATATGTTCTTGGATTTGGTTTGCCAGTATTTTTTATATCAATATTCATGAGGGAGATTGGTCTGTAATTCTTTCTTTGTTGAGTATTTATGTGGTTTGGGTATCAGGGTAACTATAGACTCATAAAGAGTTTGGCAATGTTCCCTCTGTATTGTGTGAACAATTTGAAGAATATTAATATTACTATTCTTTGAATTTATGGTAGAATTCTGGACTGAAAACATCTGGCCCTGGACTTTTTTGGTTGGGAGACTTTTAATGACTCCTTCTATTTCCTTAGGGGTTTTAGGTCTATTTAAATTGTTTATCTTGTCTTGATTTAATTTTGGTATGTGGCATCTATCCAGAAAATTGTCCATTTCTTTTAAATTTTCCAATTTTGAGAAATAGATATTCTTGAAGTATGACCTAAAAATTCTTTGGATGTCCTCAGCATCTGTTGTTATGTCATCCCTTTCATTACTGATTTTGTTAATTTGAAGAAGATATCAGAAAATGGAAAGATCTCCCATAGTCTTGAATAGATAGAATCAACATAGTAAAAAATGGCAATCTTACCAAAACCAATCTACAGATTCAGTATAATCCCTATGAAAATCCTAGCATAGTTCTTCACAGACCTCAAAAGAACAATACTCAAAACCCAGGATAACCAAAACAAACTTGTATAATAAAGGAACTTGTGGAGATATCACCATCTCTGACTTCAAATACTACTATAGAGTTATAGTAATAAAAGCAGCTTGGTATTGGCACAAAAACAGAGATGTTGATCAATGGGATCAAACTGAAGACCCTGACATTAACACACACACCTATGAACACCTGATTTTTGAAAAAAAAAAAGCCAAAATTGTACAATGGAAAAAAGAGCATCTCCAGTAAATGGTATTGGTATAACTGGATGGTGGCACATAGAAAAATGCAAATAGATCCATGTCTACCACCATGCACAAAACTCAAGTCTAAATAGGTCAAAGACCTCAAAATAAATCCAGTTATACTGAATCTGATAGACCAGAAAGTAGGAAGTAGCCTTGAACATTGTGGCACAGGAAAACACTCTCTAAAGATAACACCAGTAGCACAGGCATTGAGAGAAACAATTAATAAGTGGGACCTCCTGAGACTGACAAGCCTCTAAAAGGCAAAGGACAGACATGGTCAATATGACTAAACAGCAGCCTACAGAATACAAAAAGATCTTTGCCAATCCTACATCTAACAGAGGGCTGATCTCCGAAATATATAAAGAACTCAAGAAACTAAACATCAAAATATCAAATAATCCAATTAAAAAATAGGAAACAGATCTAAACAGAATTCTTAAGAGAAGACTCTCGAATGGATGAAAGACATTTAAAGAATTACTCAACATCCTTAGCCATCAGGTAAATAAAGGCAAGTCAAAAGAACTGTGAGATATCGTCTTACATCTACAGAATGACTAAGATCAAAACGCTGATGACAGCCTATGTTGGAGGAGATGAGAAGTAAGGGGAGCACTCTTCCACTGCTGGTGGGCGTACAAACTTATACAGCCACTTGGAAATCACTATGGTGGCTTCTCAGAAAATTGGGAATCAATCTACCACAAGACCTAGCAATACCACTCTTGGGTGTGTACCCAAAAGATGTTCAATCTTAGCTGACATAGTTGACACTTGTTCAACTACGTTCATAGTAGTATTATTTGTAATCGCCCAAACCTGGCAACAGCCTTCAATCGAAGAATGAGTAAAGAAAATGTGGTACATTTATACAATGGAATATTACTCAGTGGTAAAAAGGAATGACCTCATGAAATTTTCTGGCAAATTGATGGAACTGGAAAAATATCATCCTAAGTGAGGTAACCCAGACCCAGAAAGACAAACATGGTATGTATTCACTCATAAGTAGATATTAAATGTAAAGCAAAGGATAACCAAGATACAATCTACAACTCAGATAAGCTAGGTAACAAGGAGGACTTATATTGCACAAACTGTAGTTAGTATATAATGAAAACCAGGAGCCAGATATTGGGAGAAAGCTGGAATCTCAGAGACAGAGACACAAATGAAGACAGTCAGAGAGAGACAAAAACCACAGCCACGCCACACCCAGTCAAATCCCCAGGCCTGTCTCCAGGAATCCTCCCACTGTAAGTCACGCTGTTCTCAGCTAAAAGGGCAGGAAAGTGTCTGGGAAAGCTGACAGCCCCCTTCTCTTGTTCCTCACAGATCTCTTAGCTCCCTCTTTCCACATTCCTAAAGCTAGGACTAAAGGTGTGCATCGCCACTCTCTAGTTTAGCTTGGCTCTGTGGTTGACTCTGATATTCCAGATTAATTTTATTAAATATATATCACCACATATCCCCTTTTGTGTCAAAAATAAAAAGGTTATAATGTAAGAAAACCCATATACAATAGATACAATAACTATATAGAATATATACAAGCAATAATTACATCAGTAAAGTCCAGCTGAGGAACAATTGACAAATTTAAAGATAATATTCTATTATTTGTCTTATTTTGATGAGTCCAAAGAAGTGTACTTAATTCACTTTCTATCTAACTTGCATTACTAACTGAAACTATCTTTTAATGTTTCTCAAACTTATACTTTAGCCTCTTAGTGAGTTTCTTTTCTAAAACTGTCACTAGGAAACTATAACTATCTCATCTTCAGCTCCCTCAGAGACCCAAGAAGGAAATATTAACTAAGTGCAAGCAAGGACCTTCCAGAAAATGTGGGAAAAAAAATGAAACAGCTGGCTGCCTGGACAGTTACCCAAAGTTCCTCTGCAGCATTGGAGCATCCATCTTCGGCCCACAGGACTAGCATGCCCAGACTTCTCTGTGAAGCAGGATGGTGTTCCAACATGAGGCATGATCTACACAGACCTGAGAAAGTTTTAAAAGAGATTCTAAAAGGGAGCCCAAGACAGCTTTTTAGTTGTGTCTCTCAAGAAGGCCATGGTACAGAGATGCTTTTGGGCTTAAGCTGTAACATGTCAGGTTGCCAAAGTCTCACAGGAGCCTTGGTACAAGCAGAAGCTGCATATGATAGATTAAAGGTTTCTGTTTATACAGACAAAAAGGGAACAGAGTCAAACATGGCTTCTTAGTAACAGTGTTTTCTTGGGTCAGCTGTTTGCTGATGGCAAGCAAAGGTGTGGCTCCTTTAAGTGTCCTGACTCAGCCTTAGTGGCAAAAAAAGCAAGACTCTTACAAGAAGCCCTGCTGTCAAACACTTAACTGGTGTTTATGAGCAGTGGGCAGCAATGTTCTAGTTGGTGGCAGCAAGGTCTCTAAAATACCCCAGGGGTGGTAAACGTGGTTCCTGCCAGTACCTCTGTCATGAAGCTAACTTCTCACAGATCAAGGAGCTGGGTGGAGCAAGGTGCCATAGCCAAGCCTTTAACCCTAGACGATTAAGGGTGTGGTCAGAAAAAGAGATGAATAGTGAAGACAGACTCAGACAAAATATAAAATGGTTTACAGAGTGTTTAAAATATACATAGGCTTGGGAGAAAAAAGAATAAAGTCCTTAAGAAATAAAGTTTTATGTATATATGTAAAACCTTTTATATGTATATATAAAATATGTATTTTACTTATATATGTACCACACAGAGATAATAACTGTATACTGTATGCTATGTTGCCTTTGAATTGTTTAGCTGCTAAAGGAGCATGAGCTACTAAGAGACTTTTGATTATAAATGCTACCAGATTAATCCAATCTATATACTCTGTAAATATCTTGACTTCAAAATTGAAGTCAAAAGATTTGTTACTTTAGAGAAGTTATGCTTTTATCTCCACAGGAAAAGAAAGGGTGTGGATTCAACCTGGTTAAAGAAAATAAGCTTTGATAGAAGACCCCCCTGAAAAATCTATAGAAATGAATGGCCCAGATGATCCAAGGTTTCAGAGCACCTTTCATTCTGCATTCAGAACAGCTTCAAGGCTGCTGGCTGAGATATCCAGCTCCACAGAATACTCCACTCTGAACCTGACCATAATCTTGAAATTTTTTTTGGATCCCCATAATATTACCAGTGCCCCCAATCAGTAGGAAGTAGTCTACAGAGCTATGCCCAGATTCTCAAAAAATAAATTATGGATGTTTTTGTCTATAGTGTAGGTTACAAGTTGTTACAGATAATGGCTTGAAAAAAAGCTATACAAAGATAAAAGGGAAAATGCTGTGGTATTGTGCTTTTGTACACTGTAAATATTTGTCACTGTAAATACTGGTTTAATAAAATGCTGATTGGTCAAGTAGCTAGACAGGAAGTATGGGCGGGGCTAGCAGACTAGGAGAATTCTGGGAAGCAGAAGAGAGAAACAGACAACAAGGAGACACAAAGGAAGTGGGATGAGAATGCTGCACTGAGCAAAAAGGTATAAAGCCACGTGACTAAACATAAATGAGAAATATGGGTTAGCGTAAAGTAGAAGAGTTTGCGAGTAGTAAGCCCGAGCCATATACCTAACAGCTTGTAATTAATGTAAGCTTCTGTATGTTTATTTGAAACTTCTGGTTCAGACCCTGAACATAGGCTGGGCCAGAAACTTCTGACTACAGACCCTAAGAAGGACTCACATAAAATAAATAAGATCTCCTGGGTAAACTGGGAAGGGGGGAGGGGGAGGAGATGGGAGATGAATACATGAGGGCCAGGAGGAGTGGAGAGGGAGAGAAATGAAAGCGACCTTGATAGAGGGAATCATTTTGGAGTTAGGGAGAAACTTGGTGCTAGGAAAATTCCCAGGAATCCACAGGGATATCACAGATAAAACTCCTAGCAGTGTGGAGAGGAGACGGTACCTGAACTGGTCTTCCTCCGTAATTAATTTGATGACCATCCTAATTACCATCACAGAACTTTCACCTAGTAATGATGGAAGCAGATGCAGAGATGCACAGCTCAGCTCTGGGCCAAGCTCCTGGAGTCCAGCTGAAGAGGAGGAGGAGGAAGGATTGTAGGAACAAGGAGGGGTTAAGATGATGATGGGGAAACCCACAGAGACACCTGAACCAATCTAGTGGGAGCTCACTGACTCTGGATTGACAGCTGGGGAACCTGCACAGGACCAAACTAGGCCCTCTAAATGTGGCTTGATCTGGTTGTGGGACCCCTGGCAGCGGGACCAAGATCTATCTCCGATACATGAACCACCATTTTAGGGCTCATTCCCTACAGAGGGATACCTTGATCAGCCTTGATGCAGGGAGGAAGGCCTTGCTCTGGCCTCAACTTGGTATGCCAGACTTTGTTGACTCCCCAGGGGAGGCCTTACCCTCTGAAAAGTAGATTGGGGATGGTAAGGAGGGAAAGAAGAGAATGGAAGCAAGGGGAACTGTGGCTGGCATGTAAAATTAAAAAATAAAATGAAATTAGTAAGCAGATTTCCTTACAGGGTTTATTTTTGTTGAGCCCCTTTCCATTCTTCCCATCTGCTCCCCGCTCTACTCCATGCTCATACGTCCACATGCAATATTCCTCTCCACTCTCACATAGCATGCTACACAGCTTACCCCTCCCTCAAAGTCTTTTTTCTATTCTCAAACAGTGTTTTCTACCCAGAGTCACTCCTACCTAAACATACAAATATACAAATGGGAAGCTAGAACCCACAGGAGACGGTAAAATGCAGCATTCATCTTTTTGAACCTGGGTTACTTCATTTAATACATTTCTAATTCTACTCATTTTCCTGCAGATTTCATTTTTTTCACAGCTGAATAAAATTCCATAGTACATATGCACCACATTGTCATTATGTACTCATCTGTTAATGGATATCAAGACTAAATCAATTTCCTTGTTATTATGAACAACAGCAATAAACAGGGATCTGTAGGCTGTCTTTTCAGTGTATGCTCAGGAGTAGTGTAACTAGGTTACATAATTCTGTCTTCAGTTTTCTGAGAAACTTCCACAACAGTTTTCATAATGGCTGCCCCAGTTTATGCTCTCACAGAAGGGAGCAAGGATTTCTCTCCCCTAGTACCTGCTGCCATGTCTTTTCTTGACACCCATTGCTGACTGGCAATAAATGTTTTTAAAATGAATTAATTAACTTTACATCCCAATGGCAGTTTCCTCTCCCTCCCCCTCCTGCCCCCAATCCACTCCTCCTCCACTTCTCTGCAGGAAGAGGCAGAGGCAGGCTTCCCATGGTACCAATAAAGCATGACAGACATATCAAGTTGCTGTAGTCCTAGGCATCTCCTCTTAGGCTGGGCAAGACACCTAGTATAATAGGTTCCCAAGAGCCAGCCAAAGCATGAGGGGCAGCCCCTGCTCCACAAAAGACCAAGCTACACAGCACAACCATCACATTTATGCGGAAGGCCTCTGTCAGTCCCATGCAGGTTCCCTGGTGGTCAGTTCAGTCGCTGTGAGCTCCTGTGAGCCCAGGTCTGATGGATTCCGTGGGCTGCCTTCTGGTGTGTTTGATCCCTCTGGTTCCCACCATCCTTCCTCCCTCTCTTCAGCAGGATTCCTGAGCTCAGCTTTATGTTTGCTGTTTTTAAAGTACCCATAGTAGCTATGGATATTGTACACTCTTAGAACTTTTTATTGCTATTTGAAAGTATTCTTTTGAGAACTTTCTACTCATTCCCTTGGCCCACTGACTGGTAGTTTGAGTTTAGTTTTCCCCGGATGCAAGTGAGGGACCCAAATTTTTGAAATTCTTCATGTACTCCAGATAGTAACCCATTATCTGAAGTACAGCTGCTGGAGAGATCTCCTATTCTAGAGGCTCTTTATTCTGCTTTTACTATGTAAAGGCTTTTAAATTATATTTCTCATTTGTCTTAGAGCTATTTACTGAGCTTCTGGCAGGCCTGGTTGCTGGCATCTTTCCATCTGTGATGCTAAGGAAGGGGCTATATCCAAAGCCACCTGACAAGTTGCAGCTCATATACTGACGGTGACTTGCGAAGGGGTCCATCAGGAACATTAGATCTTCAGGCTCCATGTCCCTCATGAAGCAGAACATCCTGATCTTAGCTCCAGGGTTCTCCACACGGTCCCACACGGTTCAGCGGCCCATCCGGCCAGCCTCTTCTCGGGGTGCTACAGGAGCAGGATCCAGGCCTGGGACGCAGGAATTGGTCCTCGCTGGAGCTTCTCACCTCCCGCACCCGCCTTCTGAAACAAGTGCTGTTAACTACAGAGCCTGGACACCTCATTTTTGACCAAGCATGCATAGGAAAACAGCCTTTTCAACAAATACTTCTGGAAAAACTGGATATGACCCTTCAGAAAAATGTGATCCCGCTGGGCCCCAGGCAGGATCTGGGAGACACGGAGGAGGTCTAGAGCAGATGTCCATTGGCATCACATTCGGGGCAGGGCTCACATCCTCCATTGCTCCCCAAATCACCACACATGGACCAGGAAGAGCGGCAGGACTACATCAACAAGTGAAGCAGTAGCATTTGATGATCAATGGCGAAGGGAGACATCTCGGTTCGACAGCATGAAGCATCTGCATCTGCGGGTGGGGGCCTCCGCGCCTGGCTACCCAGGGACCAGAGGACAGTCCCGGCGCTGTGCCTGGTGGAAGTAAGTCCCTGGCTCACAGCCTCTCTTGTACAGGCCGAGAGGCTGAGACATCGATCATCCCGTGAAATAACGTCAGGCCTTTTACTGCCGTTTCCTGCTTTCTCCTCTTCTATCCCCTCCCTCACCCTGATGATCCTGCCCTCTTGTGTCCACTAACTTGAGTTTTCATTTTGCTGCTCCAAGCCGCCCCATCTTCCCCTGAGCCCCTGCCACACACTGAAGGTTTTGGGGGGCAAGCTCTGGATTTAGGGATCGCCATCCCTCAGCTTCCCTGGACCCTTGCCCACCTCTTCCTCAGAGCCCCACTGCAGAATTCTGCAGTCCTGAGGGCTGTGGCGGGAGTGGACTAGTTCCCAACTCTTTCCCCTCCCCCACCGCCACATCATGAAACCACTTTCCTATACCCTTCTCAGCCTTTATAAAAATAAATGATCTGTGCAGCTTGTAACTAGGTATTTATGGAATAAAGGAGAATGGGGAAAAAAGTGAAGAAGAAAAAAAAAGAAGAGCATTTGTTGCTCTTGCAGAAGACCCAGGTTGTTCTCTTCTATCACCTTCAGGGTGCTCACATCTGTAACTCTACTCCAGAGGCTCCAGCACCTTCTTCCGACCTGAGGGCACAAGGCACACAGATGGTGCACATATATACATATGTACAGGCAAATAAGCTAGACACATTAAGATAATACAAATTATACATATAAAATTATACGCATAAAGCAAAATAAACAAATCTTTTTAAGTTTACTAAGTCTACAGCTGTGTGGTTTATTTCTAGGTCTTCTCTTGTCTTCCCTTATGTCCTATTGGTCTACCTGCTGGCCCTGTGGAAGCAGCATGCTGCTTTTTCACTATGGCTGTGGATACTCTGAGGCCAGGTAACACGATGCCTCTGCCAGTGTTCTTTTGCTTAGGACTGCTTTAGCTAGCCACAGTTTAGTGCATTTTCCTGTGAATTTTAGAACCCCCTTCCTGGATCTAAATTTCCATTTAGATCTGAATGAAAACTGCAATAAATGTAGGTCATTTTGGTAGTCTAGCCATTTTCACAATATCTAATGCTGCCAATTGAGGAGCACAGAAGGTCTTTCCACTGCCAAGCGTCTTCTTCAGTTTCTTTTTATGGTATCTAAAGTTTTCACTGTAGAAACTACTATTAATGGGATATTCTTTCTAATTTCTTTCTCAGCAAGTTTGTTACTACTTAGTAGTAGTAGTTAGTTACTTAGTTACTTAGTTCTGTAATGTTAATTTGGTATCCTGCAACTTATTGCAACTTAACTTACCACATCTAAAGGTTTTCTAGTTAGAGTCCATGGTGTCTTTTAAATACAGACTCATGCCATCTGCAAGTAAGAATAAATTGAACTTTTTCTTTCCAATTTTAATCCCTTTTATAACTTTCACTTGTCTCATTACTGTAGCTAGACTTGAAGCACTATAACGAATAAGGGTGGAATGGACACTCTTATTTCATTCCAATAACATGCTTCAAAAAACTAGATCTGCTAAAATCTATGTGAAACCATGAATGATCCTGTATAGCAATCTTAAACAAAAAGAGCAAAGACTTCACAAAAGCACCAATAACACACACTAGGACTGCTGTAACCTCAATCTATTACTGACAGGTGAGTGGATTATTAGTCAGTCCCTAAATACAATTTTGTCATTTGAAGGCAAAGAAAAAGCTGGAAATAAGTCAGACACAGAGAGACTCATCCTGTACATTATCACACAGTATGACATACAGACAAGCAAACGAGGTGGGGGCTGCAACTACAGTCACCACAGCCAGGGGGATGAACAGACAACAGCTGAGGAACAGAGGTGCAAATGGATTGGAGGAACAACTTCTATTTCCTGTAATTATAGTTGTCAAACTATTGCACATTTCAAAACAGAAAGTGACAAGGATTCTTCAATGTTCTCAACATATGATAAACATCTGTAGTTAATAAGCCCAGTACTTTATCACTATACGTTAATTGTATGTACACTATACCCTATAAGTAACAACTGAATCAACATAAAAAAACTTTAAAGAATTTTTTTCAGATCATATGTAAACTAAAACAGATGTATAAAACCAAAAGTAATTACTAAAGAGAAAATACGGTATTTTCTTACAGAATAAGATTCAGTGACTAGCTCAGTGTTTAGAACAATGAAGTCTTCAGTTTAGTGCACATCCTTATACAAACATGGAAATGGGGAAGAGAAGGTAAAGGTTAATAAACACTGACTGATAATTCTAAATTGCCCCAGCATTCTGGACAAACCAAGTTAATCAATTCAGAGCATACCAGGTTACATTTCCAATCATGTTTAACTACATCTACCTGATTTTTAGTGTCACCGACATTATTTATGGAAGGTCCCAGAATCAATCCCAGAGAAAACATTCGACTTGAGAGCAACTATTCTATCAGAATCACTTCATGTTACCAGATATAAATCAAACAAGCTCTAAAGGCGACACTGACTTTGGCAGAGACATTCCTTGGTGTTCGGGTGACCCAGGCTGTGTCTTCTGGTCGAACAGTCTCACACTGAGGCTCATGGCCCCGTGCCCCATCCTCGCTGCTCTTTACCGTCTTCCTGCCATCGAGGGAGACATAGCCATTGTCCGTCTCGGTGGACTTATCAATTGAATTCTTTGCTTTCTTTGACCTAAAAGCAAAAATATAAAGATGTTATGTGCACTTATCTTGCTTTAGATGGGTTGATAGAAATTAAAATCTGGTATTAATTATATAAAGTGGTATTTTTTTAGAATTTTACCCCCTTTTTTTAACAGTAAATAAGAAGTAATATCAGGTAAAATGACCATTCAACTTAAAATCCTACTTCAGTTTATGGTAGGTTTTGAGAACTTACAACTAGCAAATCATAAAAGCCCTAATTACCAAATAATTCTTAGCCTGGTCATTGGACATTGTCTAAAATAAAACTTTTTGCCTAATTTGTTAGTGTTAATGTATTTTAAACTTTCCTTTTTACAAATCAGATAAGATGTAATTAGTGACTTCATACAATCCCAAATATTTTACCTTTGGTACACATAAGTCCTTTGATAAGTTCATTTTAATGTACAACAGAAACATAAGACCTTTTGTAGCAGAAAAATATATGAGAAAGGAATCAGTAAGGTTATAAATCTGACAAAAGTAAGAGCATAAAATTATGTTTCACCCACCCAAAAAAAATTTCTGGGAAAAAAACATATGTTGTTCATGGAACCTATAAGGCCAGAATTAAGAATATTGATTTGTAGAAGTAAAATATTTATAAACTACAATGTAGGAAATAGAAATTATTAACAGGCAAATATTTTAGGAGTCCTAAAAGATTACAACAGGTGAAGGTAGCTACCAACAAAAACATTTAATAGAAATATAAGTTCCACAGAAAATAATGTATGCTCCATGTAGACTAAGGCTATAATAAAATACAACTTAAAGGCAATTTTTACTTAAATAACCCCCTTAAATTTTTCTAGAGTATATTTTATAAGAAAAAATAAAATTAGTATAATGCTTTCATGTAGACAGAATTTTCAATGCACTCTATTCTAAACCCTACTGGCACAATTTAATGGGAATCTGCCTAAGAACTGGGCAGAAGGTGGGCCGAAGGACAGGGAAGAGAGACTCATCGGGGCAGGCTACAAAACGGAGGAGACAGGTGGGTGGGGCAATGAGCAGGATAAAGATCTAGAGAACTAGGTAGGGCCTTACAATTCACCTATTCTAAATGCTGATTTTG
The DNA here is from genome assembly GCA_004025045.1 of Sigmodon hispidus. Classification (NCBI taxonomy): domain Eukaryota; kingdom Metazoa; phylum Chordata; class Mammalia; order Rodentia; family Cricetidae; genus Sigmodon; species Sigmodon hispidus. The sequence continues at coordinate 71,199 of PVIH01001217.1, forward strand.
GAATCAAGGATGAACACAAAGAAATTACAGGTGAAATAATGTAGCCAGTTTGAAGCAAACTACAATACAAAAATAATTCCCAAATATGCGATGATTTATATTCTTCACAGTACTTCCAATGCTTCCCTTTTAGAAACTATTAGAATTTCTTCTAACCATTCTGTCAAAGCATAGAAAGTTTCTGTCTTACACAAAGGCCCCTTCTTGCTGCTCTTCTGCAGAACTCCTAACAGAAACAGGCAGACCGTATTTCCACATGCCCTATCCTGTTCTGATACTTCATACTCAGAATTCATACCCAGAGAGTTGCAAGATTTGAAAACCCAACCAAATGCTCTCTGTGTGATTCCCAGTGACATGAAGACCCAAGAGAAAATGAGCCTTAAAGACAATCAAGAAAATGGGTTCTGGTGGGAAGGGGTATGGGGAAAACAGAAAGACACAAAGGCACCGTGTACCTTCTCAGTCTAGGGGAGAATGTGATCAATGATTTCCTTTACTTCCCTTTACACTGTGCAATATGCAGACACTGATTAAAGAAATGAAGTACCTTCAAGTTCAAATGAACTCAGTGTGTTGGAGAGGTGCTCACGAAGGCTGATGGGGAGGAGGGGGAGATAAGGAGGTAAAACACACCTAGGAAGTAGGTACAGGAGTCAGAACCCTAAGGGCAGTCAGTAACTACAGACACAGGCCTGAGAGCCACAGTGAAGTGCACCTCCACTGCAGCCTAGGGACGGTCTTCAGGCAGAGTGCGTTTTCCTAAGATGGACAGGGTAAAAACAGGGAAAAGACTACTATGAGAACACACTCCACACAAGGCCTCCCAGCCACTCATCAGCACCTCCCTTCCTTTATGCTTCTTCTTCCCAATCTAACAGTTGCTTTTTCCTCAGAATACTGTGGCACTGGGAGATATGGACAGTAAGTTACCAAGCTTTAGTAGCCACTGGATGTTTCTTATTAACCAAATGCAGATAAATCACTAAACAAGCTTTAATGGAAAAAAACAAAACAAAACAATACATGTAAGCACCATCCTTGCAGCTAAAAATATAAACAGGCAGTCTGGTACTTGAAAGGCTTAGAACAGCAGAGGAAGCTGGCAACAATTAACAGCAGCTAATTTGGGGGACAATGTGAAGGCAGAATGTCATGTGCATCGTGGTAGACGAGAAGACAGGCCTACACACGGAAAGTGATTCACTGTGTATGTAAACAATCAGGGTTGTTGCTGATGAAGAAGATACAGAAATAGAAAAAGAGAATGAGGCTGAAGAGATGGCTCAGTGGTTAAAAGCATCTGCTGTTCTTCCACAGGACCTGGGCTTAGAACCCAGCACCCACAGGGAAGCTAACTGTAACTCCAGTTCCAGACGACTGAATGCCCTTTTGTACCTCTGTGGGCACTGCACGCAAGCTGTGCACAGACGTGCATGTATATAAAACAGCATACACCAAAAGGGGAGGGGATAAGAAAGCACCGAGTGTTACTGGGGCTTGGAGTTATCACTGAAAATGCATAGCTAGTTCACAGATGTGTAAGTCGTACAGAACTACACCCATTTCACATATCACAATAGACACGCTTTATCTAGATAGGTACAGAGTTGAATAACACACCCCTAAAATACTTTTATCCGCTCTGAACACCCCACTAGCACCTTGCACCCAGATTTTGATTTCTAATCAGCATGCTCTTTGAAGAAGTGGCTGATTTCAGGGCTGAGAATGCACAAGCTGAACCAGGAACGTTCTGGTGTGTGAGGTCAAGAGACAGTACAGACTTGTTAAAAAGCCAAGGACCTCTGCTGAATCACTGAAATAAATGAAGAGGTAGTAACAAAACACAGACTCCTAAGTCAAAAAAGAAGATGTCACCTTAAAGCAAGCTGCCAGCTAAAAATGAAGGAGTAGTGGCAGAGTTGGGAAAATGTGTAGAAACACCATAATTCAGACAAAAATCAAAGGCTACTCAGCCAAGAAAGTCAAAGTTGTACAATAATAGATTCTTGTCATGTCACATGTAACCTCTGTTCTTCTCCCGCCATTTAAATCTTCGTGTTCTCCTCCTGTGGTCCCCACACCATTTTATAGTCTATTTTCACTTCTACAATCCCTTATTTACATTATTTTCAAAAGTTAGAATTCCACGGGTCAGAACATGTAACTTTTATCTTCTGAGACTTCGTCACCTCATTTAATATAATTCTTTGTATTTCCATCCTAACAGCCAAACAAAGTCCCATTATGAATGAATGGCATATTTTCATTATCCATTCTTTCTTTAACAGACATGTGCTAGCTCCATTTCTGCTGTTATAAATAACGCAGCTACAAACATGGATGTGCAGGTACCTTTATGAGATGAGATTGCGTCCTTTGGGAATATGCCCATGAGTGGTACAACTGGATCATATGGTAGTTCTATTTTTAATTTTGCAAGAAGCCTCCACACTGACTTCCATAGTGGCTGTACTAGCTAACACTCTCCCCAACAGTAAACAAGGGTTCCTCCCTCCCCACAGATGTGGGAGCATTTCTTGTTTGTTTTCTAGATGATAGCCATTCAGACCGGGGAAATGAGAACTCCACTGGTTTTAATTTGCCTTCCCTAGTGGTTAAGGACATCGAATTTAAGAATAAAAATAATTGGTTATTTGTTTCTTCTTTTGAGAACTGACTGGTTATTTCATGGGAATCTGGTAGTTTCATGTTTTGATGCTTATTTTTGTAGATCTTTATACACTCTAGACATCAACCCCTGTAGGAGGATTTACTAGAAAAGGTTTCTCCAAGTCTTTGGGCTGTTTGCTCTGACAGTTTCTCTTGCTATCCAGAACTTTTTAATTTCATGATTCCCTATATTAATAAATGGAACAGATGAGAGAAATGACCTCAACTATTTTTCAAGAATTAGCTGTATCCAATTACTTGTTAAAACTAATTTTGAAGGTCCACCTGACATATAAGGTCACTCCTTCATCTGTCTCCATCCTAGGACATTCTTTATACCTAAAGTTCTTTGTTTTGGTGGGTTATATGTAGTTCACCTTTATTAGGCCATCAGTTTTAGGGTTTTATTCCCAGCAAGTAGCACAAAATGTAGTCTGACTAGTACTTATTAAATATGGCTCTTAATAAGAAATAAAACTAGTTATTTTATGAACTGGAATTTTAAATATAAGAAACTATGCATAAAAATGCATAATCTTGTGGTAGAATGTTCTCTGTATGCTGAAAATAAAGGAACTGGTTTGGCCTATGTATAGCGCCATAGAAGTGGGTGGAGGATCAGAGGACAGGCAGGTAGGAGAAGGGCGGAGTTAGTCAGTCTCCATCCGATCCCCGAGAAGAAGACAGATGTGTAAGAAATACAGGTGAGCCACGGGCTGGGACACATTGCAGACAGATGAATAGAAATGGGTTGAATTAATATGAAAGAGCTAGCTAGTAATGTGCTTGAGACATGGGCCAAACAATATAAGTGTCTGATTCATTTCTTTGGGGAATAAAAGCCGCCGCAGGCCAGGAACAAACTCTGGCCCAAACGGACTGGGAAACTTTCTACAACAGATACTCTGTTATGGCCAAGGCTCACAGTCCTAACTTTTTATAAGTTCTAGATGGCAAGACATCTGTAGAGTTTTCTTCAGTGTATTATGTTTGGTACTTAGGATGAAGAAGTCTTGTGTCAAAGCTACTGAAGGAGAAAAGAACCTTAAAAATACCCTAGTTTAACACGTTCCTTCCTTTGGGAAATAAGTGATTATACTATAAATAAATCATAAAACTATTACATTTTTCATACTGAAAACTTTAGCCCACAAATTGGTACAATTTTTAAATTACTTGTTCTGAGGATCAGTTCTAGTGTAAAATCTCATGTTCACAAGTTTTATGCATTATGTAGCAATCTAGGACAGCTCAGTACCTGCCTTGTAGTGTAAATGACTCAACCATAACTGTATTCAGAAAAGCCAAACTTTAATATCTGTACTGAAATTTTCTGGTGGAACTGAACTTATATCATGTAGTATATTTAATTCTGTAAATAAAATCAATGTATTAGATCTTTAACTTTCACTTTGATGTTATAAACATTAAGTAGAGGTACAAATTTCCATATACATATTCACCTTTGCATGCTGGATATCCAAGCCAAGTTCCTACCCACGTTCTAAGCATGTGCTCTACCACTGAGCAACATTACCAGCTCTAAAAAGAAGTCTTAAAAGTAGATCAATCCAGCAACTAATGTGATTTATGTCTCATTCTAGCAACTGTTTTTAATCTGCCAAATCTACTATATAAAGTTCATTTCTCTACTCAAAACGAGAATAATTCCTATTTGTTGACCTGTTTTTTGTTTTTGTTTTTTTTTTTTTTTTGTAGCATGATAGTTAGATCTTAAAGGGTATGAAAGAAAATTGAGGATTTATTAGAATTCTGAAATAAGTATAGAGATGAATAAATAAACTGAAAATCTAACAATTCCTATTTAATCTTTTCAATGAGAGCTGGAAACAATTCAATGTATTAACGTACTAAGACTTAGGAATTTAAGTTAATTTTTGTATTTTTAAATTGACACTTTTTTGGGTTTAAGCTGTTTTAAGAACAAAACATATGTAGACATAATAATGTAAGACTTAAAATAACTTTCATTCTAACCTCTAGGAAACCCTACTAGTCACAGAAGCTATGCACTGTGTTGTTTTATCCCTTCTTCCGTCTTCACATTAACTCAGACACCTAAGAAGCAATGGCCAGCTTTTCCACTGCTCACCAGAAAAGACTGGAAGTCTCAGATGCGGTAATATCAGCACTGCTCCTGCAGTCACCTACCAGGCTTCAACAGGGCACTAGGACTGACTTCTAAAATTAATATCTCTCCTAGGATTGCAAAGCTTAAGGGAGACAGTGGAAGGTGCTTCATGCTTAAAGTCCTTAGATGTTACAGTTGCAATAACTAAACACAGTCAGTCCCAAGGGTAGACACTATACAATGACTACCCGTCCTAGCCATTGTCATGTTATGGACCAACAGAAGGAAAATTGAAGTCTAGGTCTTATTTGAGTAGAAAAACAAGGTAAACTTCTAAAGAAACCAATTCAAATGCTATCCATAATATAACAATATCAATTATGGAAATCCAAACAACTAATGGATTCCCTGAGAATCAACTATATCTACTTTGCTATTTATAATTGCTCATTTGGAAGTCTTGAAAAATACTTAAGAAATCAACTTCCCACTAACTAAACTTTCACATCTCAAGAATGAAAATCTGTTAAAATAAAAACAATAGAGCAGAAGAATAAAGTCCAAGTTAAAAACAAATAAAAACAAACACCTTTTTAAGGGAACAGATTGGAACAAGTGCCAGTCACTGCTGACTATCAAAATGATTTAAGAAATCATTTCTAAAAAATTATGAACAGTAAAAATAAACAGGACACATTAGCTTGATGCATGATAACTTTATCATAAAAGCACAATTGCAAACTGATCACAAATTTGTGAAGTAGCTAGCAAAAGCTAGTTAAGTTATTGTCTCAAAAAAGGAAATACTTATTTGCAGTATCTCTTTTCTTAATTTATTAATTTAATACCTTCAAGTACATCCATAGTTAAAGTAGTTTTCTAATTTATGCTTGCTGTGCAAAAACAGTAGTTTAACTATTTAGATAAGCATTCATAATGTTGATAATATAATACTGAGTTAGGTTTAATTTACTTTTGAAGTCTGCTATAAGCATTTTTCCTATTTGGTCAATAGCCATTGATGGTACAAAGGATACAAAAACCCAGTGAACAAGTGAAGAAATTTAGACTGTAGTACATAGTTTATTCACTTAACTCACAATTTTAGAAAACTGAGGTAGATGTAAAACAAAAAGCAATACAAGTCACAAGGTGTATTAAAGTAAATTCTGACCTGCAATACTAATAAAATCATAAGCTATTTAATAGAGTAAAATGATACTTGAGAAAAAAATTTTAAAAGCTAAGAAATCTTTTAAAAAAAGAAAGAAAGAAAGAAAGAAAAGAAAAAAATGCATGCTTTTGATCCCATCACCCAGGAGACAGAGGCAGGCAGATCTCTGTGAGTTCAATGCCAGCCTAGTCTATAGAGGGTGTTCCAGGACAGGCAGGGTGACACAGAGAAACCTTGTCTCTAAATAAAACAAAAATGGGAGGGAAGAGAGGGGGAGAGGGGGAGAGAGAGGGAAAGAGGGAGAGAGAGAGAGAAGAGAGGGAGAAAGAGGGGTCTTCTCTATATAAACTCTATCCTACCTCCTCTTAAACTACAGCACTCTGATTACCAAAATAAAATGTGTAAGGCTATAACATCAAAAGTCATTAGTATTCACTACCTAGAGTTAGAGCATCTTTATGTCGTATAAAGCCTTGAATAAATACAAACCCTGATAAAAAGAAAGCAGCATGCCAGAGATCTCTGAAGACAGTGCCAACACTGTAGGACGTGCCTGCACTGTGGCTCTGGACAGCTCCCTCCTGGGTGTTATCAGTGGTACTAGATCCATCTCCTTCCCTATAGACTTCCAAATGGGCGGCTTTTCTTAATTTCCTTCATCAGAAAAGATTGAAAGGAAAAGACAGTTTAAAATTTTAACAACCATTTTCTCAGTAGCACATTCCAAAATTTACAGAACAAACACAGAAGCTTATAAATATACAATGAAATTCAAATGTACTGAATAGGATTTAAAGTATGTATCATGGTGCATATTTCAACTTCACTTTCTATAAACACAAGGATAGTGTTCCTTGCTCATACTCACACTGGCAGTCTATTGTACACACTATTATATGGATCGAGATGGAAAGAGACTAGCAAAAGTATTTCTTTCCTATGCAAATATTACTTTTCTGTAAATGAAGAAAACTTTAAATTGGAGAGAATTAAAACCTGATTAATAAGAAAGTTATTTACGTAATGTAGATATTACCTTGCAAAAAGAGATGGACTTAAATCTCAGACCCCTCAACTCCAAATATCACAATGTCTTAGCAATATTCAAAAGAAGTTCTGCCCCAAAGTATTCTAAAATCAGAACTGCACTGTGTTCATGAGCCAATGGGGAGACTTGCCGTATGTACTCATCTGTAGGAATTATTAAACAGCTCTGAATAACATGGAATAAACAGCCTTTTTTCCTTGGATCTATTTTTGCCAAAGAATCTTAGAAACACAAAATCTTTCTATATTGTAGAATCTAATTTATTCCACCTAACATCTATTTACTATATTGGTATTGCTGACTAGAAATGAACTGCAAGATAAACAAATAAACAAAAATTGCTACAAAGAACAAACCCCATAGATGCGTGACAATGAAGTGGCCTGTAAACACACATAGAAAATGGGCATCTGGTAACTGGCTCTGGAGTTTAAGTCTTATCAGAAAGCATGGCATGATAGTCTATGAAGTTATCAGCAGTCAAGACTAACCTCAAGGGTTCAGTCGTTAAGGGCCACCTGCAACTCCACCTCCAGGAGGCCTAATGCCTTTTCTAGTCTCTGTTGGCACCTGCACACATGGGTAGGCACAGACATACACAGACATACACACAGCCACATACAGACAGACACACACACACACACACACACACACACACACACACACGCAGACACAGACTCAGAAAGATATATACACACAGAGACACACACACACAGACACACACATAAAATAAAAATCCAAATCCAAATAACAGATATCTACAAAAATTACTTTTGACAAGCAATACCTTCTTCTTTTACCGCCTGTGCTCAGAGGAGGTTTGGGTGTTCTTGTTGAAACAATCTGGCAATGCACAGTCCCCAAGAGCAGCATCAGCCATATTGGTCCAATCACTTCAGTTAGAGGTATGCTATGTGGGCTAGGAGCGGAACAGAATAATACTATTGCAGCAACTACAAACAGAGAGAGAAAATACATGTAATTATAGGTCTGTAGTCACATTTTCAAAGCTTAAAAACTGATCTTACAAGACTTCTTACTAAATCCTTTTCCTAAATTTAAAATGTTACTCCACATTGCCAGATGTGATGATGGATACCTTTAAATTTAGCACAAAGGAGCCGGAGGCAGGTTGATCTCTCTGGGTTAGAGGACAACCTGGTATACATAGTGAAGTTCAGATCAGCAGAGAAACACAGTGAGATACTGCCTCACATACACAGTACCACCACCACCATTACGCCATACAAGCTCTTTAGACTAAAATACACACACTCAACTTTGTAATGATCACATGAGGTCAAATCCAATGTCATTTTTGCTTGAGTTACAATAATAGAAAATCACACTAATTTCAAGTACATTTATTCTGTTACACATAAGAAGTCTTTTAGTAAGTGCTTAATAAGACTACAAAAAGCTTGTTAGTATTCAAGTTTTTGCCTCTGAGACAGGGCCTTGTCTATCTCAGGCCAGCCAGAAACTAAGCAGACAAGGATGACCTCGACCTTCTAAGTCTCCTGCCTCTCTGCTTTCTGAGTGGTGGGATCGCAGGAGTGCACCATTATTCTCAGGTTATGAAATGCTGGGGATCTAACCCAAGGCTTTAGATATGCTGGCCTCTAAGCACCCAAGCCCCAATGCTTAAGATTTTGAACACAAATAAATACACTTTCCAGTAGATATTTCCCAGGAAAATCACTAACCCCTCATCAGTGTTAATCATTACGACACACAGAAGAAAGCTTGTTTTCCCTTCCTCCATTCCTTAGGCCCACTGGACATACACCTTCACAGGTTTACACCCTAAGACAGCCTTATTTCTTTTACTTCAGGCACAGATATAATTGTAGGTTGCTACAATATTAATAACTGTGAGCATAAGAGTTTTATTATTTTTGAAAGATATTGTTCATTGACAAATGTCATGCTGTGCATAATTTAACAAAATAAAGTGAATATTTTAACAAAAATATTCTTCTTAATCAAAATCCTAAGACACAGAGCTAAATAAATGGTCCAGCAGTTAACAGTACATATGATTCTATGCAGAAGACCATGTTCAAGTCCCAGCACCCACACAGACACTTACAACCATCTGTAACTCCAATTTTAGGGATCCAAGGCCCTCTTCTGGCCTCTGCAGCACCAGGCATACACATGGTGCACATACATGCAAGCAAAACATTCATATACATAAAGCAAATAATTTTTAAAAAATCAAAAGACCTAGATAATACCTGATGAAACTTTAGAAATGTCATACAATGCATTTTCTGAGAAAGATTCTAATAGAAGGCCGGGAAGCAACACACAGACCTGTGGCCATGGAGTCAGAATGCTTAGATTTGAACTCTTGGTGCCTCCATGTTCTGTGACCCTATCCATGAGAGAAGTGGGGTCGGAGAGTCTCAGGTTTTCAAGTGCCAAGGCCACACAGCTAGACAGAGTAACAGTCTTTCTACTCTGCTCTAGCGGGCTACGTAGATATTAAATGGGGATCAGAGAAAGACTTAAAAGAGTTTATGGTAGAAACAAAAGTTTTTCTATAAAATGAGGATAGATGAGATCACTGTGGTAAATGGCATACACAAACATATTTTATACAAAAAAATTAACTTGCAGAAGTAGTGTTAAAAATAATAAATAAAAGAATGCGTCACACATGATACCCTCCAGCGACAATCTTAACCCAGGAAGCTAAAGCCATATGGGTCAAGATCAGCATTAGGGCACAAAACTACATGTGGTGTGAAAGCCTTCCTCCATTCCTTAACAGAGTCCATGTGGGGTCAGAGGACAACTTTTGGCCTCTGGTCCCTCCCTCTGGCATGACACCACATGGAAACCTGGCTCAGAGTCAGCAACAGGTCCCATTGTCTGCTGGACCACTTCATCAGCTCTCAACCATTTCTACCATCTAAGGGGGTCTGTATGCAATGGCAAGTCACTTCATCACAGGAACAGTCAGTGCATGTTTAGAGCAAAGTTTTAATAATCATAAAAATACAGCATCCTGAAAGTTAAAAGCACACACATTCCTTTGATGATACCTTGGAGAAGATAGAGGACGAGCAGCCAGGAAAAGATGACCTTCGATGTCACTTGTAACCACCACCGGAAGAAAAAAGGGAAGAACACAACGCGAACAATCCCTTTTCTAGTCAGAGAAGTCCAAGGACTTTCAGGCTTTGCCTTAGCAAATGCAGACCCTGAGAAAAAAAGTAAAATACAATAGCAGACTCAACCTACTATTCTTAAATTTTACTACAAAAATAAATTCAATGTTTGAAAAACTCAAATGGTATATAATTTTATTCCATTCTGACTCAGAAATATCTAGCATGGGACAGCAATCATTTTCATAAGCAATCTTACTCATTGTCATATTCAAAAGATACCTGGAAGATTACCAACTGAGATAACAGGATTTCCTCTACACATTTTATAAAAATCGGTCATATTTTAAGTAATTAGGAATTATAGATAAGGTGATGGAGCTGTCTCACCAAGTAAAGATGAGAACTGGAGTTCAGGGTCTGGCCCCAACAAAAAGGCCTGGCAGTGAGTGGCCAACCTATAACTGCAACACTCTGAATTAGACACAAGGGATGCCAGGGGGCAAATGGGCCAACACAGCAAGTTTTAGGCCAGTGGTTCTTAACCTGTGGGTCTCGACCCTTTGGGAGTGGAATGACCCTTTCACATGGGTTGCATATCAGATATTCCGCATATCAGACATTTAATTATGATTCATAACAGTAGCAAGACTGCAGTTATGAAGTAGAGAGGAAGATAATTTTACAGTTGGGTCATCACAACATAAGGAACTGCATTAAAGGGTCAGAGCATTAGGAAAGTTGAGAACCAGTGCTCTAGCCTAAGGGAGAAATACCGGCTCAGTAAATAAAATGGGAGAAAGTCTAGGAGGTCACCAGAGGTCACTGCTTCCATATGCACACATGTATTTTTACTTCCGGCACTCAAAACAGAGGTGGCTGACTCTTGGTGACTTTAACGCCAGCATGATCTACACAGTTCAGTTCTAACTTAATCCTGTTTTGTTTTTATTTATTCATTCATTCATTCATTCATGCATTTGTTCATTCATTCTGAGTGTTGGGGTTACAGCCATCTGCCATTACACCCAGTTACAATTGAAATAAGTTGGTATTTCCTTTTTCTCTTATTTATACTATTCCTGGCCTCATGTAGGCTAGAATTGCCTTTATTTCTACAAAAGTACATATCTAAATTATTTTAAATTGTTTCCTCAAGATCAGTGTTTACTTGCCATTACATATTTACTTATGTAGGACTTACCTCTTACAAGATCAACATCTATAAGGTCTGGTTTCACATATGCTGTTTTCTTTGGTTTATTCCTTAACCCCTATAATATATTAAAAGCAATATTGAAAATTCTACAAATATTTGGTTTAAATGCAAAACAGCAAAAAGGGGACCAACTTATAAAAGTTTCAATTTATAACAAAATCTTGAAGTAACATATTAAGTAAAAATATATTAAAAGATTTGTTACAAATGGAGCACAAATGTAGCATTTTAATAATCTTCACTATTTTCCAAAAGGAATGTTTAGGGAACATATAAACATATATGCAAAGCCTGTTTATTATGGATAGCAAATGTACAAATCAAAACCTGCCATATACCAAGCAAGCATGAGCATACAGCTCAGGCCCTGCATGACCCAGGAGAACGTTGGCCTTAGACGGCCATAAAGAAAGTAGCAAGGCTGAGAGAGAGGAGTAGTGGTCCTAACGGCACTCAAGGGGTGATGCTGAGGACAAAACAGAAATGCAGACTTCTCAGCAGATGCTAGCATGTACGGTGATACCAGCAAAACCCCTAAGTGGATTATGTGCATCTCAAGACAGCTACCACTGCTCAGATTGTAATGTCACCTCAACCTAAATACTGTCTATAATCAGGAACAGGGAGCAAAAAAAACAGCTGTCATAAACTGAATTAATTTAAAATTGAAATTACTGAATTTTAATTAACACCAAATTTCTGCTACTACTGCAGAGTGGGTTGGAGATAAAAATCAGTGGGGAAAGCAAAAGTATGGGAAAATAAATTACACTACGCTAAGAACTACATAAGCAGAGACTAAATTCCTCAGGAACCAAGAGCTGTTCTCCGGGCACAGGGTTTACAGGATTAAATTATTAAATTAAATTATTCGTTCAGTTAGGAAAGCAATTGTGCTTTATTCCTTTGGTCCTAAGCTCCTGAAGGCTAAGAACTGTCTGTCTGCCTACAAAAGAAGCAAGAGGCCAGTGTAAGTCAGAGTTAGCTGATATATCTAAACCAAAAGTATACTCTGAGTCAAGATGCAGTTAGCGTCTGACCCTTCACATATTCTGTCTGTTCCAGGCTGTAGGCTACCCAGAGACACAAAACGAAACAGAAAGATAGATTCTGGGTTAACAATAGAATAACAGCATTTTTATACAGTTGATCCTCACTCACATTTTCAAATTCTGTAATTGTAAATTCATTCACTACTATTTATACTCTAAAATACATATTCTGTGTTTCTGTCCTCATTTGATATGTGTGAAGTGGCAATAACAGGCAAAAACAACACCTTGCCAACTGATGCTACACAGAGCAGCATCCTCCCTGTCTTCTTGTCTCAGTACTCATCGTTATAAACAACTGTCCTTCTGACAGACTACTTAGTATTACTCATTTTTGTGTTGGTTGTCAATTCTGTTGTGCAAAATGACCCAGGCACAAGGTTTCAGGGTCATGTTATGGTGCCAAGTGTAAGCAGCCTGTGGTATGCCTTCAGAAAAAATGAGTCAGGTAATTGATGCTTATAAAGTTACTCCTATAATAAGGAAACTGGTGACATTGATTTAAAAAAAGAGTATCTGTATTGCTTGTTTGTTTATTGACAGGGTCCCATGTACTCAAGCTGCCCCTGGTTAGCTGGAGTACCAAGGCTGACTTTAAATTCTTCATCTTCCTGTCCTCAGTAAGCCCAGTGATGTAATTACCAGAGACGCCATGACCACCTAGAAAGAGGTGTCTTTAAGGGAAGCTTTCATACTAGCATGTACTGACCAGCTAATTAGCAATGCTGTGAGCAGAGGCCCAAAAGACCTACTAGTAGCAATCATTCAGTCTTCACGTGACTATGGAGAAAGCACCAATAATAATAAGAATGAACTGTATTCATATTTTATTTTCATTTTAATGGTACTATAGCACAGTTAAAAGATATATATATATATATATATTCTCAACATTTCCAAACTAGAACAGTGATTTTAAAAATGCACATTCAATAATAAAGTACTAGCTTAACTTGTATAAAATTTATATATATTTTTAATCTGTTAGCATAAAAATCTGATGCTACAACCTTTCATTTACTTATTTATAATTATTTATTTACCAATTTGATAAATTAATCTGAAGCATCACTTACTATTGTACACTACAGTTTTTATCAGTATCACTTTAGAACTGAGTCCTTATAACAAAAAGAGTAAGTTGTCTTTTTCATACAGTTCATTCCTGGACTTATAGGCATGTGAGTCATCTTCTAGCTTATATTTTATGATTTGACCTTGAACTATACATTGTAGAGCCACACCACCTTATTGTCAGTTTCAATAAGAAATCCACCTTGAGCCTATATGGTAGCACTTTTTAATGCCAACACTTGGGAGGTAAGGCAGGTGTATTTCTGTGAGTTGGAGACCAACCTAGCCTACATAGTGAATTACAGGGCAGCCAGGAATACACAGTGAGACCACATCTCAAAAAAAAAAAAAAAAAAATCCTATTCTTATAGGATTAAGAATATGTGAAGAGGTTTTAAATAAAAACTTTCACCAAAGGATTAATAATTTTAGTCACAAAAATGAAAGATGGTATCAGCAAGGTATGAGTATTCACAAAACATGAGTATAACTAAGCAGACATTATAAAATAGAAAGTTTTAAATTGATTTGGGTTAAACCACATTGATCTAAGCTAATATAGCTTTGCACACTAACTATAGAAGTAGGTGCTCAGTGTTAGGAGTGCCTGCCTGGCATGGGAACGGCTGAGTGAGGAGAGCAGGCAAGAACTAGCTTTCCACAAAAGCAGAATGAAGAACTCACTCAGAAGTACGTATGTAACTCAACCCTAAAGAAACAAAGGCATTCTTTAGGATGGAACTGACAATATGGCACAATGCAATGACTCTGGTAGCAGAAAATGTACTTTCTTTAAGCTCCAAGTATATAGCTATTGAGATAAAAACTGAATAGCGTTGTTTTACAGCATGCCTCTGTTCAGTGATCTATACTATTACATTTATATTCTATCAAGAACACCAGTTTTACTTCCAGACCTTTATATTCCTCTATAAATGACTTTACAAACTTTTCGTTGAGATTTCAAAAGTCTGTTAGATACTGAGAGAAAAAAAATCCTATATTAACTTTTTGTAATTTTGTTTGTGACCCACACAAACTGTACATAGTTATGAGGTACTGTGTGATTTTTTTTAATATATTCTTTTTTTTTAAACTTTATTTATTTATTTACTTATTTGCCTTGGTGTTTGCCTGGAACTGGAACTACAGACAGTTGTTAGCTGCCATGTGGGTGCTGGGAATCGAACCCTGGTCCTCTGGAAGAGCAGACGGTGCTCTTAACCGCTGAGCCATCTCTCCAGCCCCCTGTGTGATGTTTTGATGTATGCAATGCATGTTTAAATCATCTGCCTTCTCACAAGCTTGTCATTTATTTATAATAAGAACATTCAAATTCTTTCATCTAGTAGTAATTTTTTTTAATATACCTTACATCACTGTTATTTACAGCCAAGATAATATGCAGTACCATACCTAAACTTCAACTTATTTTCCTTATCTCTCCTGGTTCCGCCTCTAATATCCACATTGTACTTCAACCTACAGGTAATCAGTATTTTGGGCTCATGCGTGACGAAGCTGTGCAGTTCTTGTCTTTCTGTGGCTGGATCACTTCACTTTGCAATGAGCTCTCCGTCCGGTGCTGTGAGAATGCCCTCATGAGCTCATATATTTTAACGTTTGCTTTCTCGTTAGTGGAACTGTTTGGGAAGGATTCGAAGATGTGACTGGTTGGGGTAGCTATGGCCCTTTGGAGGAGTGGGCTCTGTGGTTTCAAAAGCTGAAGCTAAGCGCAGCTTCTCTCTGTCTCCTGCCATCAGCTCAGGATAGAAGCTCTCAGACACTGCTCCAGCACCAGGCCTGCCCGCCCATAGCCACTACTGGATACTGCAGACTTGGATACTTCCTCAATATACTGACTTTATCTCCTCTGCCTTGATAACCATGCACAGAATAGCTGAATAATAGCATAGTTTTATTTTTAATTTTCTGTACTGGCATACTAATTAACACTGTCACAATAGTGTGCAACAGGATTGTATTTTCCTTTACAACCTTGTCAGCACTTCTGATTTGTTTTTTAAACACCCTATTCTCAGACTGAGGAATGACAGCTCTGTAACTCCTTCTTCATGTACCTATTCCAGATCCTCTTCTCCTTTTTCCTCTTCCTCATCTTCCTGGTCTTTAATATTGATTTTGATTTTGTATATATGGGTGTTTCTCGTGCATATAAATGCAATGCTCATGTAACCCAGAAGAGGGTGTCGAATGCCCTGACACTAGATGAGTGTGCTGGGAATCAAACTGGAGCCTCTGAACAGCAGCTTATCACGCTAACCAGCACCTCTACAAGCCCTCCCTTTGGGCTCTTCTGGACACCTCAGCTGATGCCGGCTAATGGAACCCCTATTAGCCTTCCTTCCACACATACTCATTAAATACTGGCATTTTCAATCTTCTGCTCTGGGTCATTTTCTTTCATCATTCAATGAAAATCTATTTACTTATAGATTCTATAAAATATGTACACTAACACTCAATTTATGTACACATAATACTTAATATATACAACATACATACACATGCCTATACATACACAAATGTTATGTGTCAAATACTTTCAGAAACTACTTGACACTTTCTAAAACAACTGAAATAAAAAATTAAAATCCTTCTTCCAACAATAATTTCTATCATATCCATCACTGTCTTTTTCTAAAAGGATATTTATTTATATTTTTCCTAGCTTTCCTGTTAACCAAGCACCTCCATCAGCTTCCTCAATCCAATTGCCAAATCGCAGTCTCCAGGCCCTTCCTCAGTCTTCCCTCTCTCCCACATGCCCTTCCTAGTCTGCAGCGCCTTCCCTCTGACGGTTCAAATCGCAGTGTCCAGGCCCTTCCTCAGTCTTCCCTCTCTCCCACATGCCCTTCCTAGTCTGCAGCGCCTTCCTCTGACGGTTCAAAAGCGTGTCCAACCCCTTTCACAACACATTTTGACAATGAAATCTTTCCTCTCCTCCTTGCACATTTTCTTTCTACATTACCCTGTGCCCACCTCTCCACTGATTTTTATCTCATTTATAATAAAATACCTGACCTAAATAAAAAACAATAGCTTATTTATCTTTCTGTCCTAGTGACCTTTAACCCTATTTTAAAAATATGCCAGAACTTCACTGAACGAATGAATTCATTCTTCATTAAAAACTTAAAAGATTAAAATTATTGAGGATGGAAGAATGATATCCTCTTTCACAGACAATATGGTCTAAATAGCAACAAATCTTTTGAGCAGACTTTTAAATAGCTACACATTAGTTTTTAGCCTAAGGCAAATATTTCTATACTAAACAAAATGGCAAGTGAGTACAGTAACATTCTTTAGGCTCAAATTAAATTTAGCTCATGCAAGAACATACTGATTAGTAGCTAAGCAAATGAAAAATATATAAATGTTATTAACAAAGAGTGTTGGGAAACAACAAATTTAGTTTTAAAACTGCTTTCCCATGCTAGCACGACAGTCTATGAGAATATCCGATCACGTAAGACAAGTAATCACATGTCCAAGAGGAAAATGCCTGCTATAAAAGCATCTGAATTTACATTCTATTTCCTAAAGCCCTTTTAAAATTCAGCAACTCTTTTTGCACCCAAGTCACTGTTAGTAGCACCAAAAGGCAAACTTCTATGAAGCCAAGTAGCATTTGCAGAGTATCACTCAGGGGTAAAGATCCCAGAGCACTTACCAGTTTAATAAACTGTACAGAGCAAAGACAGCATCAAAGGAGGAAAAGCAAACTAGAAGTACAAAGTGACACGTGAAAAGGGGAAAGCTGCCCAAACATCACAGATTAAGAACAGAAGATGCTATAAAGTAAATGAAAAAAAATCAGATAACCATAGGTGTATCTCTTAAAAGTTCAGAAAAATAAAGATTAATATAGTAAAAATAAATGGAATGGCAAAGTGATTGACAATTCATAGAACTGTTTCAGAAAAAACAAATGAAAAAGTTGTTACCTTAATTTCTCTTTGTTCAACAGACTTTTCCCATATTTGTTGATCATAGGCTCCGATCTATGAAGACAGACAGCACTGTGTTAAACGGGCATTGAGGCACAGCTCTGCAAAGTCACAGGGTGCTCACTGAACTCACACAGATCTGCTCTGTCACAGACGTCAGACACAAGCTGCTCACAGTTATGACCAGTATTAGCATCATCTTTGCAATTTGTTAGAAAATGGAAACATCCATGTTCACAATACAATTACCTGATCAGAAATATGGGTGCGAGGTTTAAAAATCCATCTAAGATAATACTGAAAGTTGAAAAGCATGTCCTAAGGGTTCCTTACGTTTAAATAAAATTACCAGTGCTAGTATAGTCAAGAAAAAAAAAAAATCTCCAAATGACAAATTTATAAACATATAGATCACAAAGTTGTTTCTGAGACAGGGTCTCACTCTGTAGCCTAACTGGCCTCCAATTCACAGTAACCCTCCCACTTCAGCATTCTGAGTTGTCAGACAAGGTTGTGAGCTACCACAAAAAGTTTAAAGTTTAAATCAGTAAGTAAATTGGTGAAATAGGTAAGAATACAGGGAAAGAAACAAACAAAATACAGCTCCTTGTCTGTTACTATTAGGTTCAAAGGTTAGAAAGTTCTTTGAGCTCCACTTTGACCCAGGCCATAATGACCAGCCATTCTTTAGTGTTCTTACTCACTAAATCTTGTCTAAAAACCAAGCTGTTGCCTTTGCATCAGATGTAGAATTTTCTAGCACCATGTCTTCCTGCACACCGCCAGAATCCCCGCCATGATGATAATGAACTAAATCTCAGAAACTGTAAGTTACCACCTCAATTAAATGTTTTCCTTTGTAAGAGTGTGGAGGCTGTGCTGACTTTTCACAGCAATAGCAACCCTAACTACAACAGTCATACAGGCAGGCAAAACACCCATAGAACAGTACAAGCATTCCAATACATCAAGTATTTCATTAAAACAATAACCCAAACTACTAGAGTGTGAGATAGTAATAGGTTTAAATGGTTGTTTTCTAAATGCTGTTCCCATATGCAAAAGAGTGCTGAAGTTCTCTTGTATTAGAGAACAGTTTTATTTCAAGGTGATTCAAATGTACAAACACGGAAATAATCTTTCTACAACCCTAAAATGCGAGGAAATAAAGCCAATGCCTATACAAAGTACAAACTTAACTGAAGCCAACATTACTAACAGCCACAGGCTCTGCAGTACAGAAAGTAGAAAAACCCTGTATAAAGCAGTATAAAATACTTTGTACTGAGATATTCTTGTAAAAACTCTAAGAAAAAAAGGGTAGAGGTTTCTCCTATACAAATTCCTGGGATAAAATGGGTTATTTGGCTGGAGAAACTTTTTTTTTTTTTTTTTTTTTTTAATTTATTTATTATGCATACAGTTTTACAGAAGAGGGCGCCAGACCTCATCATAGATGGTTGTGAGCCACCATGTGGTTTTGCTGGGAATTGAACTCAGGACCTCTGGAAGAACAGTCAGTGCTCTTAACCTCTGAGCCATCTCTGGCTGGAGAAACTTTTATTTAAAAATTAATGGGAGATAGAAATAGTAATTCCATTATAGCACAATGGCTTATAGAGTCTTAGGACCAGGAACAACCTGCTGAACAGCTAAACAGACTAATTTTAAAAAAAATAAAATAAAAAATAAAAAAAAAAAAACCAGGCTTCTTGGTTTCTATTTTAGCAGGGACACAGAAACATCTGGAAGCATTGACTAGTAAACTTGATAGCTGTTTCTTTTTTGTATTTCTGCTTTAAAAAAATAAACTATAAGGTCAAGTCCAATTATAGCTGTCCATTAAAACTCAGGAAGATGTTAGCTACTTTACTGTAGTGACTGGGATCTTATTCAGGAAGCGTATCTTCAACTTTGAAAAAACTTGGCAAAAACTATAACCTCATCTCCTTCTTCACTGTCCCTTCTGATTCCCCTTCAAGCCTCCATGGCTGGGATTTGGAGCAGACAAATATAAATCAAAATAAGGTTTTGTGTTTCTCAAACATCAGTATGGAATTATTAAATGTTTCTAGAGATGCTCTACCATGTATTACAAGCAATGATCTTCCATGGAGGGAACACATTACTTTCACATTATAAAAGCTGTTGTGGAATAATCTTTTTGTACACTGTGAAGATGGGTCACTCAGATTGGTCTAATAAAAAGCTGAACAGCCAATACCTAGGAAGGATTTTTGGTCAAAGAGAACATTGGGATGTTGTGAGATGCAGGGCAAGCAAGATGGGTTCTCCAGAGAAGAGGTAATAAAGCCTTGAGGCAGAATGCAAATTAATAAAAATGGGCGATTTAAGTTGTAAGAGCTGGTTAAAAACAAGCCTAGTCTATTGGCCAAGCTTTCATAATTAATAATACGTCTCCATGTTACTATTGAGGAGCTGACGGTCCTAATGAAAAGGTTCAACTACAAAAAGCTTCTGTAATCCCAATTCACTGTTGTACCCAATAATTTTGTGTGTCTAATACAGTAAGCAGCTTTATCAAGACTCCTGCCACTGTGCTAGAGATATCTGAATGCAGTATGCCGAGGTGTGCCGTTTTTTCTTTTTTAACCAGAGCTGAACTACTGTCAGCCTTTTCCTTCCAGGGCCCACACAAGCATTTTGCCATCTATAACTTCATCCTTCATCTACAAGTTCATGCCTTCAACAACAAGTCTAGCTATGCTCTCTCTTGTAATACTTCCCATAGTGGCAGCAAAGATAATTCTATATTCTCATTCTACAAGTCTCAAATCGTAACCCTGTGAACATCTCTACTCCTGGAAGTGTACATAGCCATTCACCTCTACAAGACTCAACTCATAAGATACAAAATTCCTCTTTGATGTTCTTCATCTCTAGCATAGTTTCATCTAATTTATTTCCTTTTCCTTTTACTCTTATGAACAAATAAATGTTGAGCTATTCAGTGGTGAAAAATCAACAAAAACAGGGGTACAGGCACGTCCCTAAATCAATACAAAGATAAATAGCGACTGAGATAAAGAATGCATAATAACAAAAAGATTAAGACTGAAATGGATCCTCTTGAGACTTCCTGACTACTGAAATTTGCAGCTAACACACTGTCACAAACACTAACTCTAAGTCTACGCAGCACAGAGACGACAGGCCATCCCTAACCCTGTGGGAAAGAGAGATCTTCTCCTTCTGCTCCATGGCCTACGGCTGTCGTCAGGTCTCAAACCCATGTCTGCTCAACTTCAGAGGAACAGGAATGAATCATCTAAGAAAGGAAATGTGCTTCACAAGTCCATTGGGCGATTCTCAAGCTTTGTATCTTTCTACACACAATAGAAACAAAACTCAGAACAAATGTGAAGGAGACAGAGAGGTAAAGGAGGGAGACTGAGAAAGCAAGAGGTAAAAAGAGAAAACCGACAGGTGGAAAGATGGCCTCTGTTCAGGTATCTGCAGGGTCAGCTCTGTCCTCTACAGAACAGTTTGACATAAATGATGGTATCAGACATACAAATGTTAAAGTGATTAGGAGACAAAATGGGAAACAGGCACCACTTGTAAATTCTAGAAAAATGTCTTTGAAAGACAAAGTGAAAAGCTACTTTTAGGGGTTGAATTAATCAAGTCACTACGTTCAGAAGGGTTATCCAAATAAATAGACAGGGCAGAGCTTGCTTGCAAAAGGTAGCTGTCTACTGTGTAAATATTGGGTGCAGAGACACAAGACTAAAACGTCATAAATTTACTTAAATAGAAAGAAGCCCAGATTTATGACTTTTTATCACCTAGTTTCTTTAACAAACTAAACTACCACACACTAAAACCCTTTCCCTTAAGAGTACTATGTTCTGCTTTTTCTCAATCTCATTTAAGAAACTTTTAAAACCAAGTTTTTAATTCTCATAAATATCACCTGTTTTACACACACACACACACACACACACACACACAGAGAGAGAGAGAGAGAGAGAGAGAGAGAGAGAGAGAGAGATAACAGAGAGCTCAAATCCCTCCCCAGCTTGACCTCTTGACAAATATTAGGTAATTATGTTTTCATTTGTTTGCAAAACAATGTATTAGATAAATCCATGACAAGAATATCCCAAAGACAAGTGAAAAATTCAAAAATGTCTTGAGGGGGCTGTTGAGATGACTTACTGATAACAGGATCTGGTTATTCATTCTGGCTTTTAAAAAATGTTTAGCTCCAAACTAAAGGTTCCTAAGCTCTGAAAAAGAAAAAATCAAAGTTTTTCACAATGTTTTGTTTATAACTATTGCCTCTGAGACAAATCTAGGAATATCTGAGTTATGCCTCCTTTTCCAAAGAGTTAGTGTGTATGCCAGACATTTGGTGCCTCTCAGACAAATCTAGGAATATCTGAGTTATGCTTCCCTTTTCCAAAGAGTCAGTGTGTATACCAGACATTTGGATGAAGAAGTTGAATCATGTAGCATGATTCACTGTGAATGATCATGATGTCAGACCAAAAGGTGTGGTCCGGGGAAACTACACCCTTGCAGCTTCTAACATGTGCATGAGTAGTAATTTCCATATTTGTTTTAAACCGAATCTTTTAACTATTTCAGTTCAATCTTTTTTTAAAATAAAAAAAAAAACATTAAAAAGGCAGAATCATATGTTTTCAACACAATTATTAAAAATCTTGAGAACCAGAGTTCCATCCCTGAAACCCAGAGAACTGAGTCCCACCAACTGTTCTCTGACCTACACAACCATATGGTAGTGCATAAATATTACCCCCTGTAAACAGACAAACCAGTTAGAATTTTTAAAAATATCTCCCATAATCCTAGAAGTATATAGAGGATAATGAAAGCAGGTAAGTATTCAAATACACTCTAATTGTAGAAATAATTATGTTATAAAATAAATATTAATTCTACTTCTATGATTTAGCAACTGTTTATTTTTATAATCATTCATTACCAGAGTTGTATCATAACAAAAGGTATTGAAGTTGGTTGACTAGAATACAAATAAATCTTTTAAAAAGACCCTGAAATCTTTCAGGGTGGAGGATATGACTTTTTTCTTTGGGCAGTAAAATGGCTCAGCAGGAAAAGGCACCAATGTAAATTTAATTCCCAGAACCAGCAGGGAAAGGAGAGGGCAAACTCCTAACCGTTGCCCTCTGCCCTGCACACACTACAATGCACGCCTATACTCACACAAAATAAGCAATAGATAGTAAAACTTCATTAACTACTCAAGATTCCATTCATGCTGAATTAATTAAAACCAGTAAGTCTTCTTACTACCTCCCTGAACCATGCCCTTCCCTGCACTAACCCTAAGAATAATATATAGTATTATACAGTATAGGCTATAAGCCATATGAACAATCTATTCATAAGTCATGACCATGTTAATGATATGGTGAAACACTGACTCAAGTTTTTTTTTGTTTTGTTTTTGTTTTTTTTTTTTAGCTTTAAAGAATATTCTTTAATATAACAAAGAAAAATGATTATTGGAGAATTTGGCTATATGGAGTCACTGCTAACAAAATATTCATGGTTATAACTTAAAAAAGTAAAACAGAATGTAATATGCATAAGGACAATAAGGGGAATTTGTGGCTTAAGTACTGGGACTACCCCAGTATCCTTGATCATGACATTCAACAGAAAAAGGTTTGAAAAAGACAACTAGAAATTATAACTAGAATCAAGAATTGATAATATAAAATGTCTGTAATTCAGTAACAAAACCATGCGTTCATGTGTTGTACAGCCCATTTGATCATCTAGAGAAGCTGAATAACTTGAAGAAACTAAAAACAAAGTATAATGAACAAAAGCATTCAAATAAACAAAAGACTCAAAATCAAATAAGGAGTCTTAGAAACCTGATAGGGAGGTACCTGGGGGTAAGGTGTGTGTATGTATGTGAATTCCACTGCTGACCCTGGGGCATTAGGCAAGCACCCTACCATCTAATAAATACCTTACAGTACACCTGCTGCTATACATTTAAGATACATGCAGTGTTTAATCTTGATTGGTTGCTCTCCCTTGGCCCCCACACTTCTCTTGGACAATCCATTGCTATAGCAAATTGGATGAAACAGGGTCATGGGAGCTAAAACCAGGAGGCCAGATCCAGTGGAAACCCAGACACATGGAGGAGTCAGGGCTGGAAGAAAAGGTGATGGGGAGCAAGCACCCCACCAAGATTCCAGCAGGGCACAGAGGATGAGGAAGGTGAAGGGATTGCAGCTAGAGGAGAGGACTTGCTGGTGTGCACAGGTGGCCTTGGTTCGATCCACAGGAAAACATGCGCACACGGCTTTTAAAGATCATTAGTGAGAATATTTTGGTGTATTACATTAAAATAGGAATTAAACAAAATAAAACACCCAAAGTTTGTCTGGAAAAGGTCATGGTGTTAACAGTAGAGCATTTGTTTAATTTGTCTTGTTTTTCTGAGGTTTTTGCTTGCTTGCTTCTCTCCTGTTTTTGAGAGAGTCTCTTTGAATAGCCTGGAACTCACTATGCAGATCAGGCTAGTCTTAAACTCAGAGATTGACTTGTTTCTGCCTCTCAAACTTTAGGTTTAAAGTAATTCACTACCATGTCTAGCAGAAACTGATTTAAATTTCTATTCTACTTCCTGCATTTTCCGTTTTCTTACAACATACATGTATTACTTTTATGATTTTGATTAAACATCTAGGAAAATCAAGAGGAAAACAATAGGTAATATTCTCAAGAAACAATTAGGTGTCATGCTAGGACTAAGCAAAGGGGTTCTAGATACATTTTCATGTAAAGTACTGAGAGTAGAAGGAACCAAGCAGTGGAGAAGGCAAATTACAAATGCTCAGTTTAATAAAGCTTCTATTTGAAAATACATTAAGGCTTTCTTTTATTTTTTTTTTTTGCTTGTTTTTGTAAGATACAAAGGAGAGGGGCTGGAGAGATGGCTCAGAGGTTAAGAGCACTGACTGTTCTTCCAGAGGTCCTGAGTTCAATTCCCAGCAAAACCACATGGTGGCTCACAACCATCTATGATGAGGTCTGGCGCCCTCTTCTGTAAAACTGTATGCATAATAAATAAATAAATCAAAAAAAATTTAAAAAAAAAAAGATACAAAGGAGAACCATTTAGCTAAGAAATCTAGCAAAACTGTCAAAAATTTAAATGTCACAAAAAAATACAGAGACACACATCCAACATTAAAAAAAAAAAAGGTAAAGAACTAAAATACCAAACCAGGACATTTGCACAAAAAAATAGCAGTGTTTCCGATAAGAGTCTTGTGGCTGAAGGGCCACTTAGATGACATTGGGCAATGAAGAAAGGACCCTAACTGGCTCACTCAGCAGAGACACGGCAGAGAGAGTGCCTCACCAACAGAAGTCCAGGGGACGAACTCAACCTTAAATTTACAGTGATGCACCTAGCTGATTCCATACCTAGCTCTTTGCCTCTCCAGTCAAATGCAGCCAAACACTAAGCGTGGACTGAAGTGCTGCATATTCTAAAAGTGACTCCCACACACCAGGTCCAAGTTACTTGATCCTGCATAGTCCCCTCCCCTCCTCCACAAAGACTCAAGGCCAGACATCTAACTCCAGCTGAGCCAAGCAGGTCCTCTCTTCTTTATAAAGGTCAAAGATGACTAACAGAAAGAAACAAAATTAACATTACAAGCTCAAAAGAAACGTTTGTATAAACTGCAGTAAAGAGCTTACCTTTCCTTCTAAAGGCTAGGCTGTCAGTGGTTGGCAGTCTACGCGTGGTGTGAAAGAGAGAGGCACAGGCCCAACTTTAAAGGGAACATTGCTGGTGATGGAAACCCACACCACCCTGCATAATTTACAAGGACTGTTTACTTTCCAGCTTGCTGGTACATGGAGTATGTTCTCAGTGGGTTATTAATAAGATACTGTCAGACTAATGACCTTTTCAAAGGAGTCATCTGAGCAAAGATAATTTACCTTCTACTTTTCTACTTAAACTAACCTTGGACCATGACTTGTGAAGACCCTACTAGTGAGAAAAGAAAAGATTTAGTATTCTACTAATAGTAAAAGGTAGTTCAAATATATTTTCATTAAACAGAGTGTTAAAACAAAACAGTCAGTTCTCACAAACCTACCATATTAATTCTTATAATAAAGTTTTTAAAACCAAATTACCACTACACAATTGATGACCATTTAGATTTTTGATAATTGTTATTTCAATTACCACAGAGGAGAAATTATTAAAAATTTATTTAAATAGCTTTCAAAAGAATAAAGTTTGGTCTTAAAAACTAAAGATTACGGGGCTGGAGAGATGGCTCAGTGGTTAAGAGCACTGTCTGCTCTTCCAGAGGACCCGGGTTCAATTCCCAGCACCCACATGGCAGCTAACAACTGTCTGTAGTTCCAGTTCCAGGCAAACACCAAGGCAAACAAATAAATAAAAGTGTTTAAAAAAAAAAAAAAAACAAAAACCTAAAGATTACTTTCTTTAGCTCTAAATAAGTGAACTATAGTATAAGACCAAATACAAACTTTACTTCACTTTTATTTTATCACCAAATATTGTTGCTCATTTTTTTATAACAATGTATGGGGAAAAAATCTCCGAAAACCATGAATTTCATTATCTCACCTACTCTAAGAAAAAGCATTCATAAACATTAATGAAAACTCTCTGAAGCTGTGTTAAACATTAAAAACACTTCTCACAGACTCAACAAAGTACTGCATTGTGACCACATATGTCGTGTATGATCAGAAGATCACAATGGGGCCGACAGTCCCTAATCACCTAGTGGCCTTAGAACCATCACAGAGCAACACACTATCGGCCCACACAACTTACCACACGACCAGTTGTGTAACAGCAAAGCACACTCAAGTATGGATAGACAGACCTCAGTGCCCGATACGTCAAGCATGTTTCTATGTCCACTAATATTTGTGCAAAGCGTACTGTATTTGAGCACAGACTACCCAGGAGAAGCCTCCCACAACTCATGTTCACCATCCGAGCTACAATGATAGGCTGTACTGAATGAATGACTATCTGCTTCATCTGTGTACACTCTGATATCAACAAAAGGATACATACTGGGAAAGTTCCCTGCGGCTAAGCAAAAACGGCAGTATGTTTAACTTAAAATCATTGCTGGGCTGGTGACACGACCTTGCGAGACCATCAACCCAAGTTCTGCCCACTGGAACTGACTGGGGAAGACAGACGAGCACCCACTCACAAAAGTTGTCCTCCATGGCATGCACACCTGTATTTAGACATACTAACAGGAAATGAGAATCACATTTGTAAACAAATAAAACCACAATTGCATTACAACTGCACTAGTAAACAATAACTGCTGCTACCGTTTATTAAGCATTTGCTCCTTCTTGGTCCAAGTATGGAATAAGCCACAAAGGACAAATTTAATGCCACTTTCCATAACCGTAGCCAGGTAAAGGAATGTAGGAATGTGTCGCTGTGTTTTGAGTCACTCCGAAGAAGGTTACATGTGCTGCAGCTCAGAGTGACTAGGTATGAGCTCTCACTCACCCACCCTTACCACTGGACACTGCCAGCTTTCTGAGAACCTTACTTTCTGACTGTAAAATCAGCATACAGGCAGCACATGCTCTTTCCCAGCATTCCCACGGTGATGACTAAATGTGTCGAGGATGTGGGGCAGTGTAGCACACAATTAAAGTGTCCAGGACATACTGCCAGCTAGAGTCAAGCACAGTCCTAGGAAGCCTAAGCTGGGATAATGAAGTCAAAACACACAATTTTATTTCAACACTGATCCAACAATCACAGAGGTTACATAGAGGAGTTCAGATAGATAGAACCTCTACAGCTAGACAAGGCTAGACATAACTGAGGTGAAAGACTAAACCGTGACAGATACTTATTCACACTCAATCCTGGCAACAATCCTTGAAGCAGATGAACAGATGTCTCAGTGGTTAAGAGCATTGACTGTTCTTCCAGAGGTCCTGAGTTCAATTCCCAGAATCCACATGGCAGCTCAAGCCAACTGTCTCTAACTCCTGTCCCAGGGGATCCAAAACCCTCACAAAGATATACATGCAGGCAAAATACCAATGTACATAAAATACAAATAAATATATTTTAAAAAAGAAAACAGAGCAGATCCATTCAATAATTCACTCGGACTGTTAAGACAGCAAATGACAGAGCAGTCTCAAATACAGGACACTCAACTCCAGAAGAGCTTGGACAGAGCAGTCTCAAATACAGGACACTCAGCTCCAGAAGAGCTTGGACAGAGCAGTCTCAAATACAGGACACCCAGCTCCAGAAGAGCTTGGACAGAGCAGTCTCAAATACAGGACACTCAGCTCCAGAAGAGCTTGGTTTTCCTTTGTTCCTGGTCAAGTGCTAAGTCATTATGATTCACAGCACAAAGAGGACCTCTCTATTCATGAGACAAAATTCTAATTGTTCACACAAAAATAAAAAATAATATATACTAAAATTTTTGAAAGTACAATAACTGATATGGTAATCATGTAATTATTTTTTCTCTTTAATATATCTCAGTAAAAAAAAATATGTATATTAAAGTTCCCAGATAATGTGCTAGAGTCACCCTCCTCCCCCCAAAAAAATCCTCATCATGCTCTCACTTTAAAGATTAGGACATTGACAGGAGATTGAGGATGTACTGCCCTAAATCCATTGAGCTAAGAATCTGGATTCCATTATTAAGTATAACTGTCCATCACTTGCCATTATCTCCAGTATATTTGTAATAAAATAAAAAACACATCATTTTAACACAAAGCCAAAAATTCAAGAAGTGTTATTTTGATAAAGTCCAGTTACACAGAATCTCTGAAGCTGGACACGCTGATATTTTACAAAAGGCTTGACAGAGCTAAGTTAAAAGACTAAACTGGTGTCTCCTATACGCAAAATTTTTCAAGTTTAATTTGTAACAACTTTTATATGTAGCTTTAAGTAAATAATTATTGATATAGCATAGCCAATTTCACTATGGTAACATTTTCTCAACTGAAGTAAACTATCATTTGTATTATATAATGTTTAATTATTTCAAATCATTTGGAAAGTATAGCCTATAAATATCTAAGTTACTAGTCCAGTATGAAAATTACTAATAATGTCCTTTTATGTATAGCAAAGATGTGTGTGTGTGTGTGTGTGTGTGTGTGTGTGTGTGTGAGAGAGAGAGAGAGAGAGAGAGAGAGAGAGAGAGAGAGAGAGTCAGTCATGTGGATATAGAGAGAAAGCCTACTATGAGTCAAAACATTTGGAAAACTATTTTACTCTTGTTTCCCTTGAAGACCCAGAATATGTAGCCTTTTGAATTTAAATATTTCATTTAAGTACTTGTTATGTTATTTTATTTAAAGAAATTTATTTCAAATGTGACTGCTTTTGATGAAGCTGTTTAAATGGAGTATAACTTATATGTTGTGGTTTGAATGTGCACCTCAAATCTCCATGTACTGGAAGCTTTAGTCCCTAGTGTGGCAACTAAGTTCTGGGACCTCTGAGAAGTAGGGCCTGGTAGAAGATGATCAGATCAGTAGGGACAATGTCTTCCAAAGGGACTAACCTAGCTCTCATTACACTGTGGACTGTCCCCAGGAGAGCAGATTATTATGGAGCAAGGCTGGCTTCTTCTCTTGCTTCTCCCTGGTCCTCCAACCATGCCATGTTGTGATGTAGGTAACCAGATATCCTTACCAGGTATGAGTGGATACTGGTGCCCTTGCCTTCTAGAACTGTGAACTGTATAAGCTTCTTTGCATTATACAGTGCTCAGTCTTAGGTATTCTGTAGAAATTAAAAAAATGAGCTAAGCTAAAATATATTTATTTATAATTTAAAGTATACAATTCAGTAGTTCTTAGTAAGTTTTTACAGTTGCACAACCATCTCCACATTGTAACTCAGAACATTTTCATTACCACAAAAAGAATCTCATAACTCACTTGTAATCCCCACTTACTTCTACCTCCAGCACAGACCACTAATCACTTGTCTGTAGACTTGCATATGTACCTCTCATCTGCAATTCATATTACATATGAGATTATAGCATAGGGCTTTACTGTGGTATTCTGAGAGTCACCCATGTCACTGCCTGCTGAGTACTTCCTTCTTTTGCACTGTCATTAGAAAATGTTACTTTCCTAGGAGTTGCTGCCTTGGAAACTAATTTATAGCAGAAAACATTTCTAACTACTTGTTTAGAAAAAGAATTAAGTAACTACATTATCTATTTAGAATATATTCACTTTAAATGCCGAGATTTGTTTATAATCAGATTCTTAAGAATAACTTATTATTTGTATTCACAATTACAAGTTCATGTCCAGTCTTATTGCTTTTGCATACAAAAGACTATCTGCCATCCTGGAAGGTAGTCCATGTAGAAAAAAGACTGTCTCTTAACATGACTGTGTGCATTCAGAGTATCTTAAGTCACAGGAAGAACAAGCAGCATCTGCTGCCCAAGTAACTGGCTTTAGAGTTCTATCAACACTGTAAATTCCTTGAACAGAAATTATCAGTTCAGTAAAACAAAACACAAGAACTGATTCAAGCTGTAAATTAAACATTCACTTCATTATACTTTCTACCACCCAATCATGGATATTATTAGGATTTAATAAAATATGGAAATCTCATACATTTTTTTTTGCCAATCAGTATCTATCAGATCATTTCTTACTGTGACATACCAAAAAGAAAAGTTACGAGACCTCTGCCACCCCAAGCACATCCCCAGTGCTTTCCTTTTTTGTTTTATATGAAAAGAAACACAGCTCAGATTTTAGTTCACAGGATAGTAAGCATCTTCAGAAAGCTACTCTGAGTCATGCCACCTTAAAAGCTTCATTCAGAACTTCCAAAGCTATAGGCATTTCAAAGTAATGTTCAAAGTAATCGATCAAGAAATAGCTACACAAATTAAAGCAACAAAGACACCACTTCTCTGCTATTGAGAATGGCTATGATAAAAAGAGAGAGAGAGAGAGAGAGACAGAGAGAGAGACAGAGACAGAGACAGAGACAGAGACAGACAGACAACAACAAAGATTTTGGAAGGGTGTAGAGAAGCCAATCACAGTAGTTCACATAGTCATCCTAGAACAGGGGAAGTGGAGACAGGTAGATTTCTGAGTTCAAGGCCAGCCTGGTCTACAAAGTAAATTCCATGTCAGCCAGGACTACATGGTAAAATCTTGTCTCAAAGAAAAAAAAGAAAAGAAAGAAGGAAAAGAAGTGGAGATCTATGCACACTTACTACTTGTGAAAATGTAAAATAAAGCAAAGTTTACACTTATGAATCAGTAATTTCACTTCTAGTTATCTACCCAAGAGAAATAAAAACATGATTATACAAAGCCCTGTACATAAATTATTGTATCAACCTGGTTCATAACGGTCAGAGACAATCTAAATGTTAACTGCAAATGCTGAAGTAAAATGTACATGAACACATCTATTCTATTCTAATGTGGTATGATTTAAAAATTCAACAAAAGACTATACTGACAACACAGTGTTTGTTTTATTCTGTCTCCACTATACTTTAAGGAAAACAATTCTCTGTACTTAGTAATAAAAGCAATTTTAAAAATAGAACTTAGTCTTATGTGTTCAGTTAGATAATAGCTTTTTATAGAAAAAAAAGTAAATCAGAAAGCACATATTCATTTTTAAATAAATTGTTTTGCATACTATATGTATTTTAACACAAGGGAAAGTCAAAGAATTTTAGATCCCTTGCTTAAGACCCATTCCTACCACTAAAAACTCTCTGACTCCTATCTTTTACCTGAACTCCAGGTTTCCTCATTATTATAATAGAGCTTTCTGAAGAAATTCCCTTTTTAGAGTTCTCTCCACTAATCTTTCTACTCAGAAATCATGTGATAACACTGTCTGTATCAAGAGTTTCGTTTGAGAAATAATTTGTACAAGGACTGTAGGATTGACTTTAAGTAAAAGTTACTTAAAACATGGTTTCTAAGGCACCCCAGGCCAGACTACCACTAACTCTTCAGGAACCATCTGAGCACTGCGACCTGAACCAATTGAGACCTAACCGACAGACCCAGCCCTGGCTATGTGACCCGGGGACTTTGGTAAGAGTTAACGTTGGTAAGAGTGGGACAACAGCAATGACAATGAGTCAGCAGCAGACGCCAGGCACACAGGACACCCTAACCCAATCTTCACAAGACTGTAAAGTAGATAGTAAGTTATTCTCTTTATAGGCAGAAGAGCAGATTATAGAAGAGGAAATAGCAAATGATAAAACTTAGAAATTCAAATCCAGATAGGTTAACTTTACAGTTATTCTGACATCCTTAACTACACATAAAACCCATTCATTGTTCTTTTGCTTTGACTCTCTGATTGGGAACCTGTGGGTGGGAAGGATGGCATTAGATGCCTACTCATTTTCTGATACTTCTGCTGCTCCTCCATGATCTTCCCTGCCAACAAGGAAATGGTCAGAGCCTGGTAAAATCAGCAATGTACAAAACCCTTCAGAAAACTGAACTTGGCTCTAAGAATGTGAGGCAGTATAATTAGAGGTAGTTATAAGGATTAAATGTGCTGATACATAGTTAACAACAATAACAAACACATAAAAGCTTAATAGATGTTACATATTATGTCATCCCAATGGCTTGCCCAATGTTTCCTTTTCCTTGATACTGTAGAATAAGCAAATATAAATGCCTTTTTGCATGCTTTTACTATTAATCACAGAATAGACTAACTTGTTATTCCAAAACAAGACATTGACTAAATCATATAACTAAAGCACCTTTCTTGTATATATAATTTTAAGTTTACTAGAAGTAGCAAGAAAAACTAATTCATATTTAAAATGACAAAGCTATCAACATTTCTTCGTTATTTAAACAGCTTTACATTTTTGTAAAAAATATATCTAACACATTAATGCTACTCATTCATCAGGAATTAAAAAAAAAAGAAGATGAAGCCATGAAACACATGTGAATTAACTAAAACTTATTTGATTTCCTTCTAATTACTTACTTTTGGGTAAAATTGAAATAGTGAAAAGGCTCAGAGAAACTGCAGCAGGAGCTCCCATCCAAACCATCCAAAACAGGAGTCTAAGAAAACCAGACCACCTTTTTCATTGGACAATACAGTCTGCTGTGGCTCTAAAACTTTTACTAAGGATTAAGACCTACTGCCACTGTAGGATTAGAGAAAAAGGCCACAGCAAATGAAATTCATTTACAGTACCTATTCCACTTATAAGGAGCCACTTTCCTAGGTAAAATTGTGCCTAAAGAACTAATCAGTATAATCAGATGGAAAAAATTTAAGTCAAAATAAAATGAGCAGCATCTTCCCTATCTACCTCTTAGACAATCGGCCATACTGCAGATTACTTGCATTGTTAAATCCTACACTCAAATCACTCTATAGTTCCCAGACTAATTGGTCTCAAATTTCTTTTTATACAATGCTTTCTATAATCAGACAGATGACACTTTGGGAAATGTTACAGTAGGTTGAAGTATTATGTTTAATAATGTATTAGCAGGAGAGATGGATTATGCTGCTGTGGTAAGTGCTACAATAAAACCAATGTCACATAACACAGAAGTGGGAGAGTGACTGATACTGTAAAAAGTATTCTCACGTAACTGTGAGATGAAGAGAGATGTATCCAGGTCTGTCCATACTATGAACATCAAGATTTTATACCTAGAATCAAAAAATCAATCAGAATAAAGATCTCTCTGAAACTATATGCAAGTAGGGTATTTCTTGTTTCAAATAGTTTCATCAAGAAATGTAGTCTAAAACTACCAGGATCAAACAGAAGCCACTGAAAAGCCAACTCACTGAGTTCCTTATGGTAGGATTTAACAACCACCCCTAAGGACAGTGATGCCACAAGGATGAGACTGCACATTTACTTAAAGACCAAGAGTTCACAATCATTAAGACAAATCAACACGGTGTTTTGTAAGCATACAAGTAACTGTTATGATTAAAGACGCTCCATTTGATGCTTAGGCATCAATCAGTACCCACTGGCTGTTTGTCTGTTTGACTTCAATCTTTGTAAATCTGACCCAATGACACCCACCCAAAATGTACAGCTGTGACTATCTTGTTATGATATGACTAACTGCTTTTTAACTCACTTACACAGACACCCAGAGATTGCTCTGAGTGGCCTTAACTACTTAGCTTGGCAGAATAGAACAGTTTTTGTTTGTTTGCATAAATACTGAAGACCTTCAGGTGGTTTTCCCCTTTAATGACCCTTCCCCACACTTCTCCTTCACAGCAAAGTCAAATCTGGCTCAGAGACTGTTCATCTAGCTAGCAGCTAATCAATAAATCTTTACTTGGAATGAATCTATGGTTTTTTTCCCAGAGGTCACAAACTCCATAATAGTAACAAGTACACAACTTTGTAAAGAATCAAAAAACTAAAATACTCTAATGCCATGAAAAGAGCACACACCTTAGAAGTAGACACATAGTCCCCAGGGATGATAAAAGATCTTTTAGGAGAATATGAGCTTTGCATTTTTAAAGACCAAGTTGAATTAGTTATTTTTAAAAATAAAAAGCAGAGTGGCCAGTTCAAACACCAATGGGCAGACTTCTCTAAAATGGAAGAAGAGTTGAAGGCTTCAGTCACTGTGTGCAATGAGACTATAGCTCCAGCTGACGCTTTCTTACCCACCAGTTAGATGATGGGCAAGAGGTTCACAGAAGGGCAGTCACACTGGAGGTGGAACTCTAAGATACTGAGAAAAGGTAAAGGCTGAAGTCTAGAGTAAAGAAGAAATTGGTGATACTTTTTGCCTACGAGTCAATTTTTCACCCTGCAACTTAAGAGAAAGGAGGTTAGTGTTTCATGGATTATTGTAAAATGATAAAAATGGCAAAACGATTCCCTCTGTCCAGAGCACAAATGATGAGAGCAATGCTGGAGTGCACACAGGCAATCACCTGGACAAACGCTATTGTGGTAACTCTGTCCTACACTCCAACAAACCAAGAAACAGTAATTGTGTATGAGTTAACTAAAGACATACATGCATACAAATATATGTAAATCTATGTAGAATTACATCAGAAAAAAAATGCGAAAGCTTTGTGAAGAAGCCTGGATTCGGCACTGAGTGTAAGAAGGCACCACCCCAGAGTGTTAAGTAGGGAGGAGAGAAGGCCACGGTTTTGCAATAAATCATCCTGGAGCAGAGGTGAAGAGAAGTGGAATATACTGAAGTGGCCACAGCAAATCTGAGACAAATTAGGAGAGTAAAGGGATGACAGAATAGTGATGAGCAGGCCACACTGTGAGTAGACCCGACCCGTGTGACCTCTAGTGTATTTCTTACCACAAGGAATAACATATTTACATCTGATTCTTCCATGCTTCAGAACTTTATGAAATTTAAAAAAGGAGCTGTGTCTGACACACATATGCCTGTCATAAATGACATTTCAATACAGATTAACATAAATCTTGCAAGGATATTATTACTGTGAACTGTTCCTTGGCAATAAAATACTAAAATTAAAGCCTACTGATAAACTGAATATTGAATTTCAGCTATGTGAAAGTAATGAGGCTCTGTGATAATTTCTGCCTTAGTTTTATATTATAAATAAAAATAAGCCACATAATAAGGTCAAGGCAGACAGAAAAAATAGTAATTAAAACTATGCCCTGCTGCATATTATTTGAAAACTGGAAAAAAAAATCTGACTTTTTAGAATTCTAGAATAGTTTCTCAAGGACCATCTGTTTCTCTTCATGTACCACCAAAATATGTCTTATTTTACCTTTTAACATAAAAATAATTAATTTCATCATGGTATGTTTAAACATATGTACCATACACTTCTTTCTTATTTGTCTCCAGTTAATCCCAGTCCATGTTTTCCTATCACACATAGTCCACTATCTTCTCTATTCCAGCATTCCTAAGATACACTCCTCTTTTCTCCCGGTCCCCTTTCTATTAACAGCTTCATAACCTATACACAAATATATAAATATATTTTATACATGTCCCCATAAAAACACGCATACATACATACACATTTCAAATTCAAGTTTCTAATTATAAAAGAAAATGTGGTATTTGTCTGAGTCTGAGTGATTTCATTTAACATGATGATCTCCAATCACATTAATTTTCTGGTAAATGTTTTGACTTTATTTTTCGTTCCGGCTCCACAACATTCTGTTTTGCATACATGATACATTCTCTTTATTCATTTACCTCTCTCTCCCTCCCCCCTCTCGCTCTCTGAGAAAGGGTTTCTCTGTGTAGCCCTGGCTGTCCTGGAACTCAGCTCTGTAGACCAGGATGCCCTCAAACTCAAATGTCTTCCGGCCTCTTCGTCCTGAGACCAAAGGCATATGACATCATGCCTAACATATATCTGACGTCTTTATCTACAATTCTATGTCATCACAGGGAAAGACAACAAACACAAGAAAGTGAACTAAAGCAAGACCTTTCACTGGCAAGATAAATTGTGCATTCTGAGTAAGAGTTCAAACAGGAAACCTGCAGTGCCTGCTGTGAGTGCTTTTTCTCTGTGATTCCATACTCAGGAGGGAATCAATAGCTTTTATTTACTGAATAACTACCATGGGCAATTCCAGAAAGCAATTTATCATCTAAGTTACCTTGTTAAGTAACATTTATAAATGCCTTTTTTTTTTTTTTTTGTCTAACACTATAACAG
This sequence comes from Sigmodon hispidus, assembly GCA_004025045.1. Taxonomy (NCBI): domain Eukaryota; kingdom Metazoa; phylum Chordata; class Mammalia; order Rodentia; family Cricetidae; genus Sigmodon; species Sigmodon hispidus. Next base: position 107,429 of record PVIH01001217.1, read on the forward strand.
TTTAACAACAGGGAATTGATCGCTTTCCAGCCCTTTCCAAAGCTGGCATACTGGCCTAATTTTAGGCTATCAATTGGTAGTTTACCAAATTACTTCACCATTATGTCTGTTACCATGGTTAAAGATAAAATGACTGCAAGATATTTGGAATTTAGCTGGCAAACTCTCCAACTTTGACTAAAGTCTCTGTTTTAAATTTATTCATATTATTTTTAAAGTTAAAGACTAGTTTTTAAGTGTGTCACAGAATTAGTTTCCAAAAATAGACAAATATAAGTTTTACCCACTGAATAAGTTCAACTCTATTCAAGTCATACTATCTCTTAGTTCTCTTTGGGGGGGCATCTGTAGTCATTAAATAAGTTCACTTTGATTGGCTTTGAGTCCATGTTTATTAAACTTTATTCAAGTTGTACCATTTCTTGGGTATTCTCACTTCTGTGAAAAGAACTATTTTGTTAGGTAACTGCTGTGATCAAATGAGTACTTCTTTTTGGTTCTTTGGGAGGGTGAGAAGAATTCCTCCCAAAACACAGGGTTTCTCTGTGTAGCCCTGGCTGTCTTGGAATTCACTCAAGAGACCAAGTTGGCTTCGAACTCAGTTGCCTCTGCCTCCCAGTGCTGAGATTACAGGAGTGTGTCACCACTGCCTGGCTAAGGACTTCTTTTTAATAAAATAATTAAATTGCCTAAAAAGTCTTGAGCAAATGACTATAAACTACAGAGGAAGAAATTCCTAGTTTGTAGACACTAATATGTGTACTAATATTCAACTCCTTAAGAGTATAGGTAAATTGTAAATAAACCAGGATTTGTGGTACATGCCCACTTTTGACATCCTAGCACCTAGGAGACAGATGCACTGAGACTAAAAATTTGAGGCCATCCTGGACTACAATGAGGTTCTAAGCTAGAGTGGGTGGACCGTGTCTCAAAAACAAAACAAAAGAACAATATTATCTTAAATCTCTAATACTTCACATATAGGTGAATCTCAACATAATGCCTCAAAGACCTTAACAATAAATTTTTATTATCTTCTATTAATATTTTTTCCTAAACCAGGACCTTCTGACTCAGGGAAATGCTGTTGAGTAACAGTCCAGCAGGCTACTGCTGGGAAATAACTCTTGTTCTACTTTTCCACTTTCTTTGCGAGAGTTGCTATGTGTACCAAGTACAAGAACTACTGGTTTAAAAAGAAAAATTCTGTAATTTATGATATAGTTGACAAAAAATTCTAGAGAGAGCCTTTTAAAAGGGAAGAAAATTAACTCCCTAGTCTTCCCATCGATCTCTCAATGTTTTGTCTATAAAGTAAACATTACCTGAATACCTTTTTGTTATTGTTGGATTGGGTGGGGGCTTTGGTTTTGTTGTTGCTGTTGATGTTGTTATGGTGCTGCTGATGTTGTTTTTAAAGGCAAGGCTCCATCAGGCAGCCTAGGAACTCGGAGGGTCCTCTTGTCTCAATGTGCAGTGTAGAGACGACAGGCATACACTACTGCAATGAGCTAGAAAGGAAAACTTCCAGGGCACACTGCTTCTCTAAGTCGGATTCTTCAGTAAAAAGATTATAGCATAAGTACCTTCAAATAGGAGTGTGATGCCCTCAAGCAAGACAGCAAGAAAAAAGACAGGAAAATCATGAAAGAACCTGTGAACAAAACCAATCCAGGGAGCCCAGCTCCTTCAACTGTGGGTCTAGTCACAAAACACTGGTAACAGTAAAAGATTTCTGAATACACGACAACCAAGATTTAACTCAAAATCAAAGACATAATGTATCTACAATGTTCCTGGCAGTACTCACAACTCAAAGGTGCTGCACACAACTTCACTGCAGACATGGTTCTGAACACATACATGCAATCTGCATTGTATGTGCTATCCTGCCACTTGTAACTATTTGTATTATGGACTACAATGTTTTCACTACACAAATAGTTTCCTGCTCTATAAAACATCATGCTATAATTTCTGAAAACCAAAACTTTTGACATTTTCCTACCATCATCTCTCAGCATTATTAAGTTAGTATATCTTTGGATTGTACTGAGTAAGAATGTTTGATTTTAAAAAGGATATTTGAGGTGCTGACTTGAATTCCATTTAAAAAAGAAAAGCTAAATGGTGGCTGGGACGATAGCTTAGTCATTAAAGTACTTTCCTTGAAGGCAATGAGGACCTACACTGGATCCTCAGAACCCATATTCAAACATCAGGCACACCCTTTAAGATGTCTAAAGCTGGCTAGTCAGCCAGTCTAGACTACTTGACAAGTTCCAAGGCAGCAGACTATCAAAAAGAAAAATCACACACACACACACACACACACACACACACACACACACACACACACACACACACACACAGAGTTACTGAGTTTTGCTTGAGATTAATACAAAATAATATAACAGCAGTACAGGCCAATAAGGGGAAACTGGTCAGGATAACGAAGTCTTTAACCTGGGAGGAGACAAAATATTGTAGTTGAGCAGGTCAATGATTGGACAAGGGAGCATCCTCAGGAAGGTGGGTCCACAAGGCCCCACTAAAGAAGTGGGAGGCATAATTAGTACTTCACTGAGATAATGTACTTTGCCTTCTCAGAATTTCCACCCACTAGTATAGTTCTACAAGCAGCCATGAGGTTTGTTGTAAGTATATTATATATATATATATCATAGAGAGAAGCTCTCTGGGAGAATGTTCTATCAAAGTATGGTTGGTAATTTCATTATTGCAACTATCACCATCACCATCAAAACAGTTGTCAGTCAATGTACTCAGAGAGAGAGAGACAGAGACAAAGAGACAGAGAGAGAGAGAAGAGCTTTAAAAGAAAGTGGGTACCTCTCAAAAGACCTTCACATTAGAAAAACCTTTAAAACCTCAAATTAAACAAGTGAATTAAATAAAGTCTTTTCAGAGACCAGCAAAATGGCCCCAGCCCAGGGTGCTTGCTGCTAAGATTGATGACCTGAATTCCACCTCCTGGAAGGAGAGAACTGGCCATGGCATACATCTCAACCCTCAAAAGCTGAGTGAATAAATATAAAGGAATGAATGAGTGGGTTTTTGAGGTGCACGACCAAATCCACCTTTTAAAAAATGTTCTCCAGAATGAGAAAGCAGATCTGAACCTGGGTTAATCATAGTTGTGATTAACTGTGGGCTTTTAGCCCACATCCGTGATGTACTAGGAACTAGACATCTCAAAGTCATGTTTTCCTAGTAAACAAATAAAGCTAAAACCCAAATTATTTATGCTAGACATACACAAATTAGTACATGTGGATAAATATCAAGAACTTTGACAAAAATAGAGGGAAAAAATCCTAAGTGAAAAAGCAAATATTATAGTAACTAGATTAACTAGACTACTTCTGGTAAAAACAAGTCATATTTTTAGACAGTCATGACCAGTATCTGAAACAGACAAAACTGAAGCTTCAAAATGACACTTAATGATGACTTTGCTATATAACGGTTACAGAGCAAACATCAACTCAATGTCTACTGTTCTAATACCGGGTATTAGGAGCCTGGTATTTTAGAGCTCTCATTCACAAGTAAGAATCATTTGTAGCTTCATGAGAATCTTAAGCCATCTAACAGGACTCAGCCATCTTAGGAAAGCAATTCCTCTGGCAATATTGGCCAATATGAAGAAGTAATCACGTCAATGGAAAAGACAACCTTTAGAGAAAATGCAGCATGGTTGGCACTATGCTCCTACTTCATACATGCCATCTGTGCATCTATAAACACAAGAGATGACATCGTCACTCCTTTATATGCATAAAGGGCACAATTCAGAAGAGTTAAGCAACTACACCAACCATGTAGACATTCCAGAAGCTGTTCTGACCTTTAGCCTTCTACTTCCTTGACGAAAGAAGCAAAAGAGTCTTTGTATAACAGCTTGGGCTGTTGAGCATCAGACTGATCACTGCTGCCAGAGTAAAATACCATTTCTGGCCCTGCCTTAGCCACATACTCAACACTCTGACAATGGATGGATTATGTGTGACACAGACATCGTCATTAGAGAAACTGTGGAGGACTGGAAGATATTTTGACATAGGACTGACAGCTCAGCTGGTGGTGGCATACTGTGAGTCAGCCGGATCTGGACAGCAAGTTCTAGGCCAGTCGGGGCTGCACGATAAAAAGGCATCTTAATACATAAGAATATAAACTAGAAATTAACTTATTGTCTTACACAAAGAGAAGAACAAAAGTAGGACAGGTCCCGAGTTAACTCCATAGCTTAAAAGTCCTGGAAGACCTCATTCTTCATCATCCAAATCAGCCATTCTTACTTGGCTGGCAAATTTCTATGTGATCAAGGTCACTATAAAAATCTTATGACAGCAGAATTTTATCAAAGAAGTCCAAAGATGAGACATTCTCCATTTCATTTACTTAGCTAACATATGCAAATCACTTTAAAGTACTTGGTTCATAATAAACATTATGTGTTTTACTATTACTGCTGCTGGTTTTCTTTTGAAGAAATGGAAGCCTTTTCTTACATTTCCTATAAAGAGAAGTTTCTCTGTCCCGCCTAGCCCTGAGGTCTGGAAGAGTCTCTCCCACCCGTGGTCCCACAGCCGCTTATAAAATAATTACTCAGAGGCTTATATTAATTAAAAACTGCTTGGTCTATGACTCAGGCTCATTACCAACTATCTCAACGCATTTCTTTTCATCTATGACTTGCCACGAAGCTCCGGGGCATTACCTGTACTCACATCTTGCTTCTCTGGGTGGCTCACAGCATCTGCTTCGGCTCTACCTTTCTCCTCCCTATCTCTCTTTGATTTCCTGCCTGGCTATATCCTGTCTTGTCATAGGCAACAGCAGCTTCTGTATTAACCAACTGTAGCAGAACATATTTACAGCATACAGAAAGACATCCCATAGTACTTCTCCTTTTCTGTCTAATCAAAAAGGAAGGTTTTTAACTTTAACAGAGTAAAGTTACATATGACAAAACAATTATCAAACAAGAATTACATTTACAATATCTAGTCTATTTGTATTTGGAAAATTTAAAGAAAATATTCTATCATTTATCCTATTTTTGTGAGGCTAAAGTTTCATATCTAATTTACCTCTTATCATAACTAAGGAAAACTATAATTATATCTAGTCTTCAACTTCAAAGACCTCAGAAGAATATAATATTACCCAAGCACTGAAAGCAACTTCCAAAATTCTAGAAATGACAGAGACATCTGCCTTCCTGGACAGTCACCCAAAGTACCTCTGTAATGTTGGAGGCATCACTCTTCAGCCTACAGGCCTAGAGTCTCTGGCATACCTTTCAGTGAAGCAGGAAATTTGAAGGACTGTTCCACCCATTCTGGCAAAATTTGTTAGTCACTTCTCTCTGTGTCCTGTAGCATGTTTGACAGTCTCTTCCGTAAAGCAAGAACATAAAGGACCATCTCACCTTAATTTGGCAAAGTTTAGTGGTCATTTTTCCTATGAGTCCTGCATGTCCAGTTTATATAACACATTGTCAAACAGTCAAGACAAGAGCAGTTCCTTGCCTGGTGGCTAACTTTTGCCATAATGAAAGTAAACTCCAAATGGAGTTTCTTCAATGCTCATCATCCTCTTGAAGTAATTGGTGCTGCCAGGAGTAGGTCTCATTGTCCAGAAAAGTCTAAGTTCTTAAAACATTTTAAATGCCATATTCTGTAGGTTTTTGAAGAGTTTGAAGATTACTTATCTGAAAAATATCTCCGTATGCCTAAAAACCTAACTAACATGACCATAAGTATGATTATCATGGATGACTATTAATCTGTATTTCTTAATGATATATTATAATTTTAAATAAATTTTATGTTTATATGCCTTAAAAGAGTAGAAATATATATACAGTACAACAAAATTAATCTTAAGGCTGCATAGTCTCAGCCAGTTGCCTTGAAGCTGTTCTGGACCATTGGAGACCTCTCAGGGGTCTTCTTTGATGGAACCATATTAACCTGGAAGGAATCTACAGCTTCTCATCTTCTGTGTTAAAAAGGCAGAACCTCATTTCCAAAGCAATATATCCTTAAACCCAAATTTTGAAGTCAAGATACCTTTAAATATGTATGTTGGTTTAACTTAACATCCTCCACAATCAAATGTCTCTCTATAGTTAAAAATCTCAAAGACAAAACAATAACATACAGTATCCAGACTCTCTGTATATATTACATCTTTACGTGGCTTTTTTATTATTACCTTATTTCTTTTTTATGAACTTTTTAATCCATTTTCTTTTTTTCTCCCCAGCCTATGTATATTTTTAAACACACTGTAACGTATCTAGAGGTTATTTCCATCTGAATATGTTATATAGTATATCTGTAATCGCCCCAACTCAGGAAAGCCACAGATCTATGTCCTCATGAAGTAGCATGCAGTACTCTGCCCATAAACCTACTGTTGTAAAAAATGTGTGGGCCAACGCAGCCCTGCAGTCCAAATGAATCTTTCCTGCCACAGCCAGGCAGCACCCCTTGGTCCCAAATAATCACACAAAGTCTATGTTATTTGTGCTTGGCCTGTGGCTCAGGCTTATTGCTAGCTAGTTCTAGCATCTTAACTCATTTCTATTCATCTGTCTTGCCAATTAGTTCATGGCTTACCTGTACTCCATTACATATTGCTTCTTCTTCAAAATTTGAATCTAAGAATATGTTGTTTTGGAAAAGAGGTTCTGTTTGTTGTTTGTTTTTTTTCACAGAAGATAAGAAGCTGTGGATTCCTTCTAGTAGTCTCTGACTCCGCCCTCCTTCTCCTGTATCTATGCTTGGAATTCCTGCCTGCCTCTAAGCTGCTCTGCATTGGCCAAAACAGCTCCTTTATTATCCAATGGTATTCACAGCATACACAAAGACATCCCACATCACCCCATTTAAGTGCTGCCTAGAAAAACCTCTCTAAAGAGCTGTTCCTGCAGCCAGCACAAACCACGAAGCTGCCTCTTAAAGGAGCCATGCATCTGTTCACTGCTAGCAAACAGCCTATCTGAAAAAAATGTAGCTGCTAAGAAGCTGCCCTTGAATCATGTTTTTTTGTGGGTCTAAAAACCCTTTTTAAACTTTCAGTAGGTATTATAATGCCAAATGTAGATAGACATTTCTTGGTCTCCATGAGCCAGATAAATCTCTCCCACCCGTGGCCCAGCTAGCTCAGTCAGTAGAGCACAAGACTCTTAATCTCAGGGTTCTGGGGCATCAAATGTAGTCATAAGTTTTCCTGTGTCCTGCAGCTGCTTGGTCCCAAATTAACAACTTATATTAATTACAAACTGTTTGGTCTATGGCTCAGGCTTCTTTCTAGCTAGCTCTTACATCTTACATTAGCCCATTTCTATTCATCTATGTATAGCTACATGTCCCATGGTTTTACCTGTGTTCCATTACATCTTATTCTTCTGGCAGCTTACAGTGTCTGCCCCAATTCCATCTTTCTTCTCCCTGTATCTTTCTTCAATTTCCTGCCTGGCTATGTCCTGCTTTGTCATAGGCCATATCAGCTTCTTTATTAACCAATGGTAGGAATATTCACAGTGTGTAGATATGAACATTCCATAGTACTTCCCCTTTTTTGTCTAATCAAAAAGGAAGGTTATAACTTTAACATAGTAAAATTACATATAACAAAATAGTTATGAAGCAAGAATTACAGCTGCAATAGTTTCCTTCATGTTTTCTTAGCCAAAATCAGCATACATGTGCTGTTTTTAGCCACCAATTACAACACTGCAGTCTCCAGCCTGCTTCTTTGCCAGTGGCCCGGCCACTAGGACTGCAGCCTGGTGGGAATTCTGTTCTGGCAGCCTGGCTCTGCTGCTGCCACTAAAGGTAGTTTTAACTAAATCTCTATTTATAAATAAAACTCAAGATTCAAGGGCTGAGGTGAAACCTTCTAGCTCAGAGAGGTTGGGTAGCACCTAAATACCCAACCTTCTCCCGCTTTTAGAGAGTATCTTTCAGTTCTGTCAGATAAAGTCTGTGATGCTTCCACTCCCTCCCTGCTATTGCAGTGTCTCTCCATCTTTTCTAGATGCTCTGATGCTCTACAATTACTTTCTGTCAACCAGCTGCTAACTCAGCCTCCTGACCCAAAGTTAATTTTATTTAAGTAATGCAAATGCAAACTCCAGGTTCACAGTGTGATGGAATATCCCCCAACACACCTGCCCTATCTAAACCAATCATTGGCAGGGAAATAGAATGCCATCACCAGTTTAAAGTAACTGAGGTATCCCTTTTCTCACACTTCAGATTTTCATTCTCTTGGTTGTCTATGGACTACGAACAATGAAATTTTCTAGCCAAGTTAAAGCTCTTCCAACAGTGAGGAAAATCTTGACTTGAAAACCCAATGTATCCAGTCTCCCTTACGTCCTTTTTCAAGTACAGAGGTGGCTCTAGGTTGGCCCCCACAACACAAATATGTTCTGTGTGGCAAAGAAATGCTAACTCTAGAAAAGCTGAGAAGGAAAGAGAAGCAGGCATACACATCTGGTGATGCTCTTGAGTCCACACGGAGGTAAGCCTAACCATTCTGCATGTTTTAGCTTTTTCTTTTTTTAAAGCCAATACAATTTTCCCCTCTTAAAATAGTTTGTGTTGTGTTCATTAAAAAAAAAAAAACAAAACTTTACTGACACAAGATCATGTAAAAGATAAATAATAGCAAAAGTTTGGGGACTTGACAACAGAGACTTTATATTCTTAATGATGTTGGCGTATGATATGCAAGTCACCACTCTGAAATGCCCTATAACAGTACTTACATAAACACATGAAAACACTCACAGAGTGTTGTCTTAGCTGGGGTTACTACTGATGTGAAGAGACATGATGACGATGGCAAGTCTTATAAAGGAAACATTACTTGGGGCTGGCTTACAGCTCAGAGGTCATTATCATCATGGCAGAAAAAAATGGTGGCTTACAGACAGACATGGTGCTGGAGAAGGAGTTCAAAGTTCTACATCTTGATCCACAAGCATCTAGAAGACACAGGGAGTCACTAGGCAAGCTTGAGTTTCTAAGACATCAAAGCCCAGCCCCAGTAACATACTTCATCCAACAAGGCCATACCACCTAATACTGCCTCTCCCCATGAACCTATAGGGGGCCATTTCTTCAAACCACCACTTACTATCATTGGATCTTTTAAAAGTAATACTTGGTGTGTCAACTATCTTTGGATTTAGGATTCTTTCTTAAAGATAAGTAAGTCTCTCACCTCAGAAATAAGAAATACAAATATGAAAGAACAGTTTTATAACATTCAGCTGTCTGTTATTAACCTGAAACTGTCATTTGTGTTGCTTAAGCTGTTCCTGCAAGATAGCTAAGCACTATCTTTAACAACAGGAACTTTAAAATTGTTCACAATTATGATGACTATATAATATTAAATAAATGAAAGTTAAAACAGATTGTAAAGAACTCTAAAAATACCAAAGTAAATCATGCATAAAGAACCCTCACATTTAATTTTATAAGGTAAGTGCAACAAACAACCATCCAAAAAAGTGAGGCAAACATGCTGAATTTTCTTTAGCGTAACAATACCAGGGTAAGTGAATCCTACTTAGTAATAGTCAGAAAAGTAAACTGCTAAAGTCTTAAATGTTTAATTTATATAATCCAGGACATATTAAGCAGCATTCCAAACTAAATGTGACATTTCATGAGTAAATATTATATAAATTTTTTTGAAAAATTATTCTTAGCTTTCTTCACTATATCAAAGGGGTTTATGACTGAAAATATGTCCACCTAAAAGAAGTGCTAATTGGAACTCAAAGAAATAATTGACTATGCTGAAATAACCAGCAAGTATCAAGTTCTCAAGATTTCAAAATACTGCAGCACGTTTAAAAGGCTTTCACTTTGTCTGAACAGAGACTCATGAGGGGCCCCCTCGAGCTGTACTTCAGCACCACACAGCAGTGAAGAACATCCCGCAGGAGCCCATGCAATTCTAGGAAAATCATTACCAAAGAAGCAAAAGAAAGCATAAATGTGAATGACTGCAATAAGAAGAAATGTTACAGTTTCATCAGAGGCTTCAAAAAAGAATCTGAAAAACAAAGCCAAAAAATAAGTCATACACACTGGAAATATTGTTACAGTATATTATAGGGCATTGTTATAAATATCTCTCTCTCTCTCTCTCTCATACACACACACAATCATGTAAATAAATTTAATAACATTTAATCAGAACTTTTGGTCACTGGTCAACAGTAGAATACCCAGGGAGAGCTCATTAAAACCAAAAACGACAAACAAACAAAAACCCACATTTACTATATAATCGTAAGTGCACATTGGAATAAAATGGCCAAGAAAAGACAGGGCTGGCAGCATTCCTTAAAGGGCTGTATTGCATTGCGTGACATGAGAAGTCATCAAGCACAGTCTAACAACTAAAGTCTATAGGTCAGCTCTAATATCTTATGGGAAGACAAGCAGAGCCACACCAACTTATGACACTGTCTTATGGCTGCTTCTTTACAACAGTGGGTGAACAAAGTAACTGTAATAAAAACTTTACAAACTACAAAAATTAAAATATTTGTTATCTAGCCCTTTATATAAAGGTCTGCCAATTTAGAACACTATATGGCATTGCTTATCCACATCCTATCCACCAAGAGCAATATCCTCCAAAAGTAATCATGAAAACTAAAATCTCATACCCAGCATTTGAAACCCGTCTCTAAAACCCCTATGATGAGAAAGGAAAGGCAGACTTGGGCTGAGAGCTGGTGCGCTACAAATAATTAGAAATGACTGCCTCTGGAGACAGAGCTAAGCAGCCAGGTAAGGGGAAAGAGTACTGGGTTATTTACTATAACATGCCTTAAAGCAATAATTTCTGAAAGTATTCACGTGCTTTTCTCTAAGAAAACAAAATTTAAAAGTCAAAATTCTGCTAAATGTATGAGAGGGTCCCCAAAACCATTCATCTAGCCAAGTAAGTTCCACAAAAAATCTTCAATGAAATTTGAAAGGCTACACAAAACGCCAGCTAGACAAAAATGTTTAGTAAACATTGCTTCAATTAGGTAAAACTTAGAAAACTTTGAAAAGTTACATGTATGTGTGTTTGCTGAAGCAGGGTTTCGGTGCGTCACCACGGCAGACCTGGAACTGGCTCTGTAAACCAGGCTGCCAGTGAACTCCCAGGGATCTCGCCGTCAGCTTTTGCTTCTCAGATGCTGGGATAAAAGTGTGGACTACCGCGCCCGACTCAAAATATGTTTTAGAAAAACTTTATTTAGTACATCTTGAAGTACCTGCGTAACGGTTACCATGTGAAGCCAGCTCCCATAATCTACTTTAGAGTAATAAAAGAAACTTCTCAGAGTAGCAAAGGGGTTGGTTGTGTAAGAAACTTTTTTTATCTGGGATAATTATAAATAAATCTCTATCTGAGTGTTAAAATAAGGAAATATACATACCTTCTAATAGCGAATCTTAAAAATGGTCTCTGCCTCTCTATCTCCATTCAGCTACATATCTTCATAATGTTGTATTCTATACATACAACTACATATCTTACTTTACATACATATGGCCATAAATCATCTCTATACACAGTTACATTTATTTTGACACGTATCCACATTTTCCTTTACATACATTTCTCTTCTACATCTCCTTTTACACATCTTCCTTGTCTAGTTACAGATCTTCACACAGCCATAGACATTCATCTCAGGTTCACAGCTCTCTCGCCATATAACATTTTACACATTCTCATACAGTTCTTTGCACAGTTCCTATATGTAGCAACAACTCTTTCACACAGGTTTATCTCTCACACTTTCATTCACACATTATGTGCTTTTCTACATCATTTACTGTCTCTTTGCTCACTCACTCTCCATTCATTTTCTCACATATTGCTCGCTCACTCTCTCTTTAGGTGGCTTCTTCATTCTCATTCAGCACAGACACTCATGCTCTGCATAGCTTCATTCCTACATCGCTGCTGCTCTTACACACTCTCATTCATACACACTCAATCCTCCTTCTCTCTTACCCCCAACATTGCTGCTGCTTCCTCTCTCACTTTAGCCAAACTCTGGACAATTATACACTACATTTTCAGGGCCCAACCCATTCTCCCAACATATGATGTCATACAGTTTTTCTCAGGCTAGTAAGGTCACAAAGACTTAACGGTGTAAATGCTTAGCCTTGCCTGTAACTTCTTCCCAGACAGAGAATTCAGGACATAACAATGACAGTAGCAGGCTGAACCTTGAGTGGTCAGGGTACGTGCAGAAAGCCAACTACTGCAAAGAGGGTATGTCTCAAAACAGCCTTGATTTAGCAGCAAACGACATATAGAAATTAATCTTTTTATATTTTCTGCAGGAGCAGTTTAGTCTGTCTGAATTTGTTCTGAAGTCTAAAATTAGTTGTCTTTGAGACTGAAAATACTGTTACTTTCCTGTGTCAGTAAAGAAGAGTATTCTGGTATTATTTCTACATGTCAGACTTGACTATACATATCTATAAGTGTGTCCAAAGATGTAAAACACACTACCAATGGGCTGTAGGAAGAATCCTACAGGTGTTCTTATTAGGGAGGCACAACAGTGGACCTTGAGAAAGTTAAAGACAGAAAACAACTGGTATCCACAGCCAGTCACCAAACAGGCTTTGCCTAGTGGGATCCCAGAACACAGAGTTACTCATCTGGTAGTTTAACCTGTAAAATACTGGTTGTCATCTGCTGCCTACTCCCATGGTCCTCGGCACCTGTCCTGTGTGTGTGTGAATACATATATATGGATTTATTTCATCTTTTATTTCTAGTTTGATAATTTTATGTATAAATTGATTAGAACTTTAAAAGTAAAGGTGAAACTAACACAGAATTAGAAGAGTAAATCAATTTACATGTCAATATCAGTACTTCCAATTAAGAACCTTGTATGGAAAACATGTTATATATCTGTATATCTGTGTTATATTTTTACCAAGAATCAAATAACACCCTCCAAACAGACTATATTCTAAGATTTGTCTCATATTTAAAATGTTTTAATCATCATATCACTAATTCAAAAATGATAAACTTGCTTTTTCCCCTTCACACAGAAAAAGCTTATATATATATATATATATAAAATTACATTTTTAATAAAAATTGAGGACTGAAGCATCATCAGTGTTTTTAAGGACTATAAATATGGCTAGATGGTTGAATATTTAAATTATAAGTAAGTACAAAGCCATGGGTTCAATAATGAAATTTAAATTATAAGTAAGTACAAAGCCATGGGTTCAAGAATCAAAAGAAATGTTTTAATGTAAAACAACAAATATTATTCACCACAAACACTAGAATATATAATATAAAAAACTAAGGTTGTGAGACTTTTTGTAGAAGCTAAATTCTGCCACTCTAGCTTTTAGTTAAAAAAAAATGGCAAAAGTTGGAATTTTTTTTTATAATTCTACTTATATGCATGACCCTGGCAAGTTGACATAAATTATAATTGGCAGTGATTAATCTAGCTACTTTGATATCTTGTGGTAAAAGAATGGACAGTGTTTTAGGCACTATTTTTCTAATCCACTTAAGGATAATATAAGGAAAATAAAAATCATAGTGACATAATCTTCCTCCCTAAACCTATTTAGGCAGTATCTGTTTAAACTAACAGCATAAAATACACATCAATTTGTGAAGTTCAAATGCTTAAAAAAATTAAAAGCTTTGACTATCAACTCACCTTCTTCTGATACCAGACTATAGCATCTGTGACTTTGGACGCCATTTATTCCACTGAGATCACACATTCGTCATTTTAAGCTGTGCAGAGAAAAAAAATGCAAATGACTTTATTTCCACCCTCTAGGAGTCTAGCATGCATACACAGCACTCTGGGTATTGCAACGTAAGGCAGTATGACTGTTCTTAGATTACACCCTTTCTCACTCCTATTTCAGCAGCACGTTCTCTCAAGTCAACAAAAACTGGTTGTCATAATAATGAGGTTGCTTGTGGATGAATATAGTAATTAAATACTCTTAGAAAAATAAACTGTTACCTAAGGAAAATAAATCTTTTAGATAAATTTCAGAATACTGCAGGCTATACCGAAAATTTATCTTTATAACTAATATCTAATAGAAACTAAGAAATCAGCTTTTCTCTAGTTCCCATCAAGGAGCCTAGCATCAATTTCCGTTGCTAATACACGGCTTGAGAGAAGTGACAGAATTTTGAATCATATATTTTTATAATAAAATCAAGCTCATGTCAACAAGACAAGCACATTAAATGTTAAGACAATATTAGGGTTACTTACACAGAAATAATACATATTAAGAACAGCCAGATATCACAGTCTGTGAATACTGAGAAACTTAGCATATTCATGTAAGACAGTTTCATAGCCTTACAACAATTTTCAGACTAACAGCAGTTAATACCAAGATACTTTCCTTGTCATAAGACAAGAAAGTCACCACCTCTGATTTTGTACTAAGGAAAAGAGATTCTGGGCCAAACACTCATTACAAACCGGCGTCCTCAAAGCTCACCCAGGACGTTAGGTGACTTGGGGGGAAATCAAGGGGGGAAAAGCACCCTGTAGCCCACCCTCCTGCCACATGGACAGATCTGCAGCTGCAGAAATGCTGGTGTGTCAAGGCGAACTAACTAAACATCGCAAATGTTACATGCCACTCTTGAAAGCATGCAGGCTTCTTGCACATGTCATAATTCAAATATAATTAAATTATTAGTTCAAATGTGAGGTAATAACCTCTAAAATTTAAAGCAGAATTGATTTACTGTGGGTGTTCTTGATAGTATTATCTCTCCTAATGTACCAATGATTAACTTTTAACTGGACAAATCCAGGCAAAGGATATTTTGCTGTCAAATCAAACATATGGAAAGGAGGAGATTCACAACCAAGAGATCTGGATTCAAATGTTGGCTCCAATAACCACTATTTAATATTGGAGAAGTCATTTAAGATCTTTTGACTTTGGTTTCCTTCACTTATAAAGGGTAAGGACTGCATGTACCTACTTAGCCACTACAAATAATACACATCAGATACCTGTCATAGAATACAACATATAGTACATGTCGATTTTAACTAACTTTTCTATTTGAAAATTCTTCAAGAAGAAAATACTTACAGCTTCTTTTAATGTAGAAAACAATTGAGTAAAGGAATAGTGAGATTTTGTTGACAGCAAAAATAAAAATAGCTACCTGATTATCATAAGATCACCATGTCAATTCTCAACTACATACATAATGTCCGAAGATGTCAAAGTTCACCCTCTGAGATTCACCTCATTTCTCTCACCATACAAACTTCTTTTACATATAAAAAAATAATAATAAGGGTCAGCAAGAGGGCTCAGCCCCCAGGTTGAGCTGGAACCCTAGAATCTACATGCTGGAGAGGATGGACCTTGATGCTGACACGTGCACCATGGCACACACATGCCCACACACCTATACACACAATAAGAACAAATAAATAAATACAAATAATAAAAAATGTTTTTAAACAAAACAAGGAGAAAATGCTCAATGTAAATAAGGATAATGTCCACCTCAAAATAAGATGCTGTAAAGAGTCAGTTCTTACTTTTACTAAAGTGAGGACTATATTTACTCTTATTGTGGGTGTCTCCATGTCACAATGTTCAGTTCCGTGGGCTGTGGACTAGACCTCAGGTTGAGCACCTTGGCCTACTCCACGACCTCAGCAGCCCCAACATGGAACGCAACTTAGAAATAAATGTCAAATGCCCAACAGCTATTAGTTATAAAGGTATTCTGTAAATTTTAGCTATATATATCTACAGAATGAAACCTTAGTTTTCTGTTCTGATCAGTGACATGGCAGGGCTCAGGCCAACTCTTAACACAGGTTTACAACATACTGTGACCGACTTCTGAATCATACATCTGACAAAGCACACTCATGAAAAATAAATTTCAGGCAAGTAAAACAAATCCAAAAGGCAACAAGTTTCAAATTAGTAAACAAAGTAATTAATATACAACAAATGATTTTATGGGCAACTAAAGTTTTTTCAACTTTGGAATCTGTAACAGTCCAAGCTTGTAGATTTATCATCTCTATTGTAACTGTTCATGTTAAATAACTTTGTTAATGATAAACTATATTCAAGTAAAGGTACATGGGGATAAAGGGAGATGGACAGACAGACGGGGATCATTAAAAGACTTACTGAGTACCTTGCATAGACAATCTGAAACTTTTGTGTGGATGGGCTGGGCTGTATGCATGTTTATAGTCATGTATGGTCATATGCATCCCAGATGCCAACATCACATATTTTCCTTGATCTCTTCTCCACCTATTTTTTAAATAATAATTATCTTTATTTTATGTGTATGAGTGTTCACTTGCGTGTATGTATGAGCAGCGTGTGAGTGCCTGATGCCACGAGGCCAGAAGAGAGTCAGATCTAGAGAACTGCACTTGTTTGGTTTTTCTCAGAGAGAGCAGCTCTAGACAGCCCTGGCAGTCCTGGAACTCAAGGCATGCACAATGATATCTGTGGAATTGGAAGTTAAAGACAGTTATAGGAAGCCATGTGGGTGCTCTTAATCACCAAGCAATCTCTTCAACCTCTCCACTTTGTTTTGTCTCTCACGGACCCTGGAACTCACCTGCTGGACATGCTGACTAAACAACTGGCCCCAGGGATCCTCAGGTCTCTGCTCCCCAAGCACTGGGGTTGCAGAATGCTCCTCACAGCCAGCATTAACCTGGGTGTTAGGGGATGTGCTCTCAGTTCCTCATGCTGCTGTGGCAAGTACATCACCATCTGTGTCATTTCTCTAGTCCCCTAAATCTTTTCTTAATCAACTCCAAGGATGAGTATTCCAGTAAAAATGAAGTCTGATTTTATAGCTATAGGGCTAACTGTATGCATGACATTTCAGTTTTACTATAGACCATCTGAGTAAATTTTCTGTCACACAGGTTTAATCACCACATCTATCAAAATATCTGAAGATTTTCTTTATTGGTTAAATCTTCACATTCTTGGCACCAAAGATTAGCTTGCAGAGAGAAGGTAACTAGGCGGGACAGTAAGAGAAAGGTGCTTTAACTATCAATGTAATAATGACCAGGTGGAATATTCTTTGTACACATTTGTTTTTAAAAGCCAGATTTTTAACTACTCTCTGTGCTTCAAATCTCTATGAAATATCATATATTACAATGTATTCTTGAACCAACTCATGTTCCAGCATGCCTGACACTTTGCTTGTGGCTTTTATTCTCATCCTGTGCTTTTCTCTAGTCATTTTTAACGAGTGCTCACTTGAATTAAATGAAAATAGTGGAGATTAATGTGTCTTTGTTCATACTGATGAAAAAGTATGACACCTAAAATGCAAACAACATAGCCATAAAGGTTATTTGACCTTTCTTCAGGTAAAACACCTGAAGAAAACAGGAGGCACGTTTGTCCTCTGCATCTCACGGGGCACCCATTAATGTCAACGCAGAGGAAGTAGACTGGAGATATGAAATGACTGAGCATTAGGATTCTAGCTCAAACTTCACTAAAACCGTCTGCTCTGCAGGGACCATGTTCTCTTAGCCTAACCTTTTCACCAGATTTAGCCCTGTGTTCCACAAACAACAGATTAACAAACAACAGCTCCAATTATGTCTGAGTTTCTCTGAATTACTTTACTAACACACCTAAAAATAATAGTCCAATCTGTTTTAGATATGTGGAGCTTAACATGGTGTGGGCTATTAGATCAAATGTGTTTTAAAGACAGTTCCATGTAAATCTGCTCAAGCCCAGTGACCTCACTGTTACTACTCTTTATAATAACCTCTTTAACACTCCTGTCTGATTACAGAATAAAACCCATAACTACCTCAGAACTGTATGTCAGTGTGCACTGCCCCATTGGGACCTACTGACCAACATGCACACGCACACAGTCCTCTTATCTCCTATCAACTATATTACACTTTCTATACTTATCTGCCTCGTACCCAAATTACTATTTCCTCTTCCCAAAACAGAACTTAGCAAGGGAGTCTCTTAATTCTACTTTCTTAGTTCTATAATTTCCCCCTCATCCCTCCGTTCAAGTGTTTCCCTTTGCTCTGTGTTTCTATTACATTTATACCTTTTTTTGCATGTATTTATTTGCACATAACCCCCCAGGCCCAAATCTGTTGAAAAAGGCCAGAGCCTTTGAGTAACCATCCTATGGCTCAGTGGTTCTTAACTTCCCTTACGTTGTGATCCGCTAATACAGCTCCTCATATTGTGGTGACCTCCAACCATAAAATTTTGTTGGTACTTCATATCTGTAATTTTGTTACTGTTATGGATCATAATGCAAATATCTGATATAAATATATCTGAGATATGACCTCTATGAAAAGGGTTGTTTGACCCCCAGAGGGGTCATGACCCCACAGGTTTAGAATCACTGCTATATAAGCTTTTTGACTATATTAAACACTAAGATTTATAAAGAAATTACTAACCAAAACACCATCACAAATGAACTTAAGGGCAAAAATTAAAACTGACTGTACCTTCCCAAGGTGCACACAAACACATGAGCACATTTTTCTTAACATTAAGAGATATTAAAAAAATGAATATGGCTGATTTACTGACATAAAACTCAAGCAACCAATAAAGAATAGTTTGCAGACCTAAAAAGTCTAATAAAAATGACTTGAAGTTAAACCTCCACAGCCTAGTCTAACTTGACCCCTACTGTTACACTAAATGTAACAGCTATCTCTTAAGATATTAATAAATGCTAAGAGTGCCGCATATTGACACTGAAGCTAGGGAAAAATAAATAAAATATACTCTGGTAATATAGTGTGAGCAGAATGAAATGCACTAATTTTGTTACAATTTCATTAAAGTTTCTATGTTTTCATCTAGAATAAGAATATTACATAGATATGTTGAAGAAAAATACTACTTTGTATGCTAAAAATTGCCTCAATTTTGGAATACAAAGTGAAATAAAAAATGTGATCTAAATACAGTTATTCATTCTCTATTTTGACAGTTTGTAAAAGAAATGTTTGAATTGTAAACTCTTGAACAAAACCAATGCAAAGTCAGTGCATTGAAGTGAAGTGAAGAATAACCTATTCTAAAAGAAAAATCACAGGCAAGTATGAGCTTCCATTAACAAAAACACTTTGTGCTATTAAGAAATCTAAAAGACAGCATTGTGTCTCCTTTAATCCCAAGCAGGAGGATTTCTGTGAGTTCAGGCCAGCATGGTCTACAAAGCAAGTTCCAAGATAGCCAAAAATCTGTCTTGAAAAACAAACTAACAATACATTCAAATCTTTTATTAGACTTTTTATTTACTTATGTATTCAGTCCACTGTATATGAGTATTATGTCTACATGTGCAGTGTGGTAGTTTGAATGTAATTGGTCCCATACTATCATATGGAGTAGCACTATTAGGAAGTGTGGCTTTGCTATGCCCAGGATACCACCCAGTGTCTCAGTTGACTTCCTGTTGCCTGCCAATATAGGACTCTCAGCTATTTCTCCAGTGCCAGATTCTGCCTGCCTGCTGTCTGAACCTCTGAAACTGTAAAGGTGCATCTTTAATTAAATGATTTCCTTATAAAAGTTGCCATGGTCACAGTGTCTTCACAACATAGAAACACTAGTTAAGACATGCACCAATTATATGCAATGCCAGAAGAGATCATCCTGTAACTGGAATCACAGACAACTGTGAGCTTCCATGTAGTGCTGGAAACTGCGCTCGGTTTCTCTAAAAAGCTGTGACTGCCCTTAATTGCTGAACCATCTCTCAACCCAACAGTTGCACTCTTGTTATTACTATGTAGAACTTCCAGAGGGGTACAATAAACTACTTCATATGTCCTTCAAAGTTAACTTTTCTACTTCAGGGTTCCTTAATTTCAGCATGTTCTCAAAACAAAACAAAACAAAAAACCCTACTATTCTTAGTATTATTCTTTGTATTTTATTTTAAAAGCCTAGAAAGTCCTTCAAACACCCACATGTGATGAAGTATTTTGTGCTTTGGTTGATGTGGTACTTGGGAAACTCAATTATAAAATATGATCCACTTAAATGGTTTAACTATTTACCCACAAGAAAGTTTTACTTTCAACCAACCAAGCTTGACCCAACTATGTATATGATCTTACTGTCACCAACAGAAATCTTAACTAGGCTGGGCAGTGATGGAGCATGCCTTTATTTCCAGCACTTCGGGAGGTAGAGGCCAGAAGATCTCTGTGAATCTAGGCCAGCCTGGTCTGCAGAGTAAATTCCAAGACAGCCAGGACTACACAGAGAAACCCTGTCTCAAAAAAAACAAAAATCAAAAGAAAGAAAGAAAAGAAAGAAAGAAAGAGAGATTACCTAAATAAGAATTCCATGTGATTTATCCACACAATCACACTTTTTTAAGTTTAATATTTTTCTGAAGATTAAAAATTACTAACTATGCATTGTTATCCAAGTGCCTGGATAAACAATCAAAAGTAGTATTACTTTATATTGTATACTCAGATTTTAGATAATAAGGATAGATTAAAAGCTGGAGGGGTGTAAGGTAGGTGAAGGTAAGGAGATAAAGAAAGGCAACTTTGGAAAGAATTCTAGGCACATAAAGTAGCTAGGAGGGGAAAGGGGTACTGACATGACTTTAGAGACTTTGACAGCTAAGGAGGCTATGATTAGACAAGAGTGAGAGAGATGTAAGAGTAAGAAGGGAAATGCTTGAGAAGTGGCTGAAGGATCCTGTAAAGAATTCCCGTACAAGTCTGCTGAACTGAGGTGAAGTTCTCAGATTCCTGTGGCTCCATGCGGTGCTGTAGGGAGACAGGCTTGTGAGAGCCATCAACTTCTACAGCCTCACTGTTCTTGGACTTCTTCTCAGTTGTTTTCTGATCCTCTCCTCTATAATTTTAGAACACAGTCTCCAGAAACTGGACTCCTGGACGGGTGGCCCTGCACCATCAGTCTCCTAAGTAGCTGGCACTATAGGCATATCTCCCACACCTAATCCTTACCGGGGCCCATAATTCAGTCTCTCCCAATTTTATCACTAAGGTCTGTGGCGCTCCATGTTGACCCTCCCGCAGTTATTGAGTCCAAGGGACCTTTGTTATCTGTAATGTGCTCAAGTAGCTGCAGTGGCCTTTACAGTTAACACCCTCCTTAGGGAACATTTCAAAGACTGTACCATGTACTTGAAGCTCCAGGACTAGACAACTGTTTTCTGAACTACATACTCAACTTTAATACATCTCAGGCACAGTGAATATTGCAAATACTTCAACTGAAAGATTACAGCTGATGTGGGGCAGAGGGAGCAAAGAAAACAGCAAATATTAATTCTAACACAGAGAAACAAGAAAATATAATTCCTTCAAAATTATTAATTCTATCGTAATGACATCTAGTGAAGATGAGTTAAGTATAATCCTAGACAAGAAACTCGAAATAAGTATTTAAAGCATATTCAAAGAAATGCAAGAAGAAAATAAGCCTTTAAAAAGGTGTTGCAAGGTATGAAAGAAGAATTTAATAAAGACAAATACTGAAAAAAAAAATCTGACTTGCTAGAAATGAAAAATATTTTTTAAAAGCTCCCAAGTCTCACCAATTGATCAAGAAAAGGACAGACTATCTGAACTTGATGACAAAGTAGAGGAGCTGACACAGACAAAGTGAGACGGTACCAGTCCAAGACATAGGTGACACTCTGAAAAGACTGAATCTACAGGCATAGGAGAATCCATTTCTAAAGGCAAAGAAGCATTTTTTAAAAAGAATAACAGAAATGTCCCGAGTTAGGAAAAGAGCTATCAATCCACATACAGGAAACATTTAGAATACCAATAGGCAAGACCTGAAAAGGGTCCTCCTAACCATATTACCACTAACAACTAAATACAAACAGTACACACACCATAGGCAGAGAGAGGAACTGTGTGAGGACAGGAAACACCAGCCGGCACAGAGCTACTACAGCAAAGCTATCTGTCATAAACTGAAGGAAAACTACAAGCTTCCACGACAAAAATAGACTAAAGGAATTCATGACCACTAAGCCAACTCTGCAGAACATATTTGAAGAAATCCTTCAAGCTGAGAAGAAAGTAAAATCCACTCATGAAGCAGGAGGAAAGAATAAACCACATTAGATTAGTAGTTAAGCAAGACAAGGAAAAAGAAAAGCCACATACTACAAAAATCAACAAAATGGAAGGAGCCAGCATATACCTTTCAACAATAACTCTAAATCTATTGATCTCAATTTTCCACTCAAAAGATACAAAGGACCAAAAAGCAAGAACCAACTATTTTTTGCCTTCAGAAAACACATCTCACTACAAAATGACACAAACAAACACTATCTTAGGATAAAGGATAAAAAGTTATTCCAAGCAAATAACCTAAGAAACAAGCAGTGTTTCCAAGTGTTGAGATGTTCCAGCATCAGAAACAAAACAAGGGTATCCGGTTTCTCCACTCTTATTTAGTGTAGTACTGGAAGTCTTAGGCAGAACAAAATATCACTTATGCAAATAAAAGAAACAAATAAAAAAAGAAGTAAAGGTATTTCTATTCTTAGATGACATGATTCTACACCAGAAAACTGTTAGAACTGACAGGCAATTTCTGCAACATGGCAAGATACAAATTTAACACAGAAAAATCATCAGCCTTCCTACATATCAATGACAACTGAAAAATTAAGGACATATAAAAACTCACTACTCTGTAAGCTAATTAAAAAATATAGCTTTTTTTGTTTAAAAAAAAGTTTTAACACAAGTACATAGGTAGACAACATTTCCCCACAGAAGTCATCAGCTATTAGACTAAAATTTCAATGCCAGGTATGGGATACCTGACTATGACTATTAGTAATAGAAGCCCCACAGCCCTTCCACCCACCACTTAACAACCACAAACACTATTGTTTTTATTTACTCTTGGTTGCCCACGATAACTAGATACTAAAACCCTATTGTTGATGACACAACATACGTTGGTTGCAAGACAGAGAAAAACTTTACAGCAGCATACGTGTAAAGTTGCCTCAGCATTTTAAAAATGTTTACAATGGAGGATGCTTTCGTGAGATCTATTTACTCTGACAGGCAACATGTGCTCTCAAACAGTATCTGACAGCCCCACTTAGCATGGACACCACAAACACAAACTTCATTCCGAGAACTGCTTGCTGATTTTAGTTTACTTTTCTATAATCCAAACACATTTTAAAAAGAGAGAGAGAGCTAAAGTGTAAGTATAACGATTCCTGATGGTTACTGAATGTCCTGTACCAGGATACAGTCAGGAGGCTGGCCTGCCATCACCAGCTCTGGCTCCTTCCCTTTATTTAGAACGCTGTTCAAAATAGCACTGCTCTGACTCTGCTGAGGTGAAGGATTTCTTGCAGGGTCATCTCAAGAACTTTTTCTGACTAATCTGCTGCCTCCTTGCTTCTGAGAATCCTTATTGTTTCTTTCTGACTTCAAATGCCCTTAGTCTTGCTTCTACCGTGTGGGACTAGAATTAGAGCCTTTCTGTATACTTCACTTTTTTTGCTCACAGCTGTTTGAAATGTTTAGCATACAGCTGTAGTCTTTATCTGGTATCTCATTCTGTCTCCTTCCACCCACCCCCAATCTTTCTCAACCCCTTACCATCACCCTCCCATATCCATTTCCTCTCATTTTCATTTAATTTTACTTAAAGAAAATTCTGTGATCTTATTTAGGATTTACTTAAAAATTCTTGGGTTTTCTTGTTTGTTTGTTTTGTTTTTGAGACAGAATCTCATGTTCCAGGCTGTTCTCAAATGTCCTGTGCAGGTGAAGATGACCTTGACCTTCTCCTGGGCCTCCTGCTGCAGATGCTGGGATTATAGGTGTGCACCACCACACTGACTGTGTGAGGCTGAGAGGTACTTCTCCAGCCCATCTGTATTTACTTTCTGACATCTTTTTCCCCAATAAGTAAACTCAGTATTTTATGCTACTGGCACAACTAAAAAGTAAAGTATAAACACTGTAAGACAGAATTACAAATTAACAGCAGCTGTGCTTTTAACTTCCCTTATTTCTAACAGAAGGACGTTAAAGAGACACAGTTTCCATTTTTGTTATAAATTCAAGATATTAAACAGCAACTAGAGCTGTAAATTAAACTCTTATGTGAAAATACTGTAACATTTCAAAAACACCAGGGTTTTGTTTACTACTGTTCACTTGCTGTGTGGTAATTTTTCCAAGCAAGAAGCCCTAGAGTATTTCTCATAGCCTCCCATGTCTCACTTCCTCCTCTGACACACAGGGACCAATCAGTGAATATGAAAGCATGCAGGCCTATCGCATATTTACCAACATCTATTCATTCCTGTACCTTCCTGACCACAGAACTGGTACATGCCCACATTTTCTAATTCCAGATTACTCACATTTATTTCATTTTCAACATTACAAAAAAAAAAAAAAACAACAACAAAAACAAAAAACAAAACCTGATTTCATTCCTTTAAAACATCTAATGATTTCCCAGTGCCTAATGAGAAAGGAAAATGTTTATTTGACTACAAACATAAGGTCTTTCTTTCGCAAACTGACCATAGATTTGCTGCAAAATCAGCACATCAACCTACTTCCTCAGTTTGCATGCAACTCACACACATATTCAACACACGTGTAACACATACTTAAATGCTTGTCTTCCAACCCTAAATAGTTCACCTCCCTTAAACAACTTTTTCCTTCTCATCTAGTTGACAAGTCTTTTCAGATTCATCTTGGCCCAGATCATCCACCACAGGAAATTAACTTGTGAAACATATGATCAATAAAATTCAAATAATTGTATTACTACAAGAATAATTTGTGTGAAAACACATACATGTATGTATATATGTATGTATGTTGTGTGTGGGCACATGTATGTGGCTTTGCATGCCTGTGCATACATGTGAAAAGGCCAGAAGGACACAGGTCACCTGTTCTGCCATAAAAGGGTTTCACTGAACCTGGAGCTAGGCAGAGAGGCCAGTAAACACCAGGCTCCATTGTTGGCCTCACCGCTAGTTGGTGTCACAGGTACCAGGGCAGTGCCACACCCAGCTTGTCTATGTAGGAACTGGTGTCTGGACTCAGGTACTCAGTCTTAACACAGCAAACACTCTTACCTACAGAGCCCCCATCCCTATTGTAAGAGTAATTTTTAAATTAAATATTTCAAACTTTCAGGAGGAAAAAAGATGGCAGATAAACATGGGCATTTAACTTTAGTCCTTTATAAAAGGTAGCTGAAATCAAAGCAAAGTCATAAAATACAAGGACAGAGATGATCACCAAAATGAACTCTGGAAAAAGATACATGACTAGTAACTGAACACATGACCAAGGAAAGCAGAGGACCAGCCAACAGAGGCGGACTGCATGAATGACTCCACAGGACCAATGTGACAGACAGTAAATGTGGTGAGTGCCGCCTGAAGAAGACTGGCTAAAAGCTAGTAAAGTCCTCTATTTCACATCTAATGTTAATGAGTATCTGACTGTTCAGATAACTGAAGTCAGCACACACATCTCCCTCCATCAGGGAGGACAGCCAGAGCCTTCCCATTCAGTCAACTTCCTTCTTCTGCAGATAAAAATCTATGCCTCTCCTAGAATTGAGTTGATCAATACAACAATCTTTTTCTCTCAAGAACGTCTAGTCATCTGAAGAATAGTAGAGTAGGCTCTTCATTTTTCAGAACTGAAAAATGAATCCAGGGCTCAGTGAACTGAACCCCAGTCCTCCTTATTTTTCTGTAACAAGATCCCATAAACCTCACCCTTGCACTGTACCAGAGGAGGTCTCCCAAATGGCTGGTATTTAAATACGTACTACCACACTCAACTTTACAGTTTCTTTTAAGAACAACAACATAATAATATGAGATTATATAGCTAATATTACATTCTCTTTATTTTTAATAGCCATGACACCAGTTAACTCAATATTCCTTTCTGAAAAACACATGCACACCCCACACATATACATACATGTATGTATGCACATATATATCATATTCATCTGTGTCCACTGGGTAGACCTAGAAATAGTGGTTCCTTAGTAGCAAGATCTCTAGCATGCAGATTTCTAAATCCATTTCACATTCCTTATGTAAATACTTGACTCCAGATCCTGGACAACAGTACAAAATAATTCTAGAATATCTTGCTGTCTTAGAAAATAAGAAAATGTGCTAAGATTCACAGGATCTTTGGCACAAAGTGAATGAGTGAATGAATGGTTGAGTATCAAAGAGAAACTTTACTTTACTACAAGAAGTCAGGCGCAGGCAAGGTCAGCCTGTGGTTAAAGATGTTTCCCACTGAGCTGGATGATCAGTTGGATCCCTTGTACCCACACAGTGAAATTTTCATGGGTTGTCTCTGGCCTCCACGTGAACACCACCCCCTAACATACATGATACATAATAAACAAATGCAATTTAGAATTTTAAGCCATTGTTAAATTTTAATAAATACAAATCAGAGAATTAGAAAAAATTTTTGACAGCTATTTTAAATAGTGTATTCACACAAGAAAAACTATTATTAAAATCAATAAGTATGTACATAAGTAGTAAGATAACTATATAACCTCAAAATTAGATACTTAGTAGTTGTAAAGAATACAGTAAGAAGGAAGGATGTAAGATGGAATCCTAAAAAAGTAGAGGTAGCCAGGCTTGACAGTAGACAGAAGCTAAAGGAGAGCTATATGACAGAAGGGTCAGTTCAGCAAGAAGAAAACGTAGTTCTGAGCATATAGAGCAAATAGTAATTGAACAGTAATTGGCCGGAAGGGAGAAACAGATTTTGAAAGACAGGCCTTTAACACATCCTCACCCACTGGCTGATAGTCCAGACAGAAGGTCAATGAAGAAACAGCAGTTAAATAGAAAAGTAGGCCCATGGATGGCTCTAAGAAACACCTGTCCAACAGCAGCCCAAAAGATATCCTACTCACTAGCAAATGAGTATTCTCTGTAACAAATCAAAGATAAATTCAAACACAGGAACCCATACCGAGAACTGGCTCCTGCAAGTTGTCTCTGACTGCACGTGTGCTGGCCACACACACACACACACACACACACACACACACACACACACAGACAGAGGTTAAATAAATAAATAAATAAATAAACCAACCAAGTCATACTGGGTATCCTTTATGACCACAGTGAAATACAACTAAACAACGATCACAAGGGGGAACCTACCTTGTGTGGAATTGGTAGAGAAAAGCATTGTGTGCATGAAGTACTATGAGGGCCAAGATGCCTTACCAGCCTGAGGCTGTCTAAAAGCCTGACAATGAGTTAAACTCTGGATGCTGTGAGAGGGCAGGAGACAACTGACTCCTGAAGATCCCACACATGACCAGAGAGTACACAGAAGCACATGTACACACACACAATTTTTAATAGGTATTATAAATAAAGGAAGAAGTTATTTAGGAAAAAGGAAGATGTGTGTGTGTGTGTGTGTGTGTGTGTGTGTGTGTGTGTGTGTGTGTATGAGAGAGAGAGAGAAAGAGAGATAGAGAACACTGTGGGGAAAGGCACTCAGACAGAAAAAATGGGATAAAAGAAATATGCTAAGCTGAGGATACGACTCAGTAATTACCTAGCTCTGGTTTAAAACTGCACTGTGAGGTGGAGAGTGGCTTAGCAATTTAGAACATGTACTGTGTTTGCTGAGGACTCAAGTTCAATTCCCAGCTTCCACACAATCCCCTGTGACTCCAGTTCCAAAAGGAATTTGTCCTCTAGAGACCCCACACTCACATGGGGTCTATATCCACTCTATATCCACCCAGAGACATACATAATTAAAATAAAATATTTTTTAAAATATATCTGATTAATCTGAATAATGGGTACTGAATTACTAAGAATTCAGAAATTCTTTTGAATTTGAATCATTTTAGTCTAAAACTATAGAAAAACTGGTAAGCTATAATACTTTTAAACTATATCCTTTTGCAGGGCTGGAGAGATGACTCAATGGTTAAGAGCACTGGTCTTCCAAAGGACCTGTGTTCAGTTTTCAGGACCCACATGGCAGCTCAAAACCATCTGTGAAGTCTAGTCCCTGGAGAGCTCTGACACTCTCTTCTGGCATGCACAGGCACCAGCCACAGACACACTCCACATACACACTTGTAGGCAAAACACTCATACACAAAAATAAAAATCCATAAATCTTTAAAGGAGCAAAACAGAAAAGGAATGAGGAGAAAAATGCTCAGTAATATTTAAAAGAATACAGAGAGAACAGAGAGAAACAATAGAAAGTGCTCAACTGTCCATTGCTCAGACAAAATTTACCAGGCAAACAAATAAAACACAATCTGTAACGATGAGAGAAAAACAAAACAGAAACAAAGGTAAGAAAAATGACAGGATTTGTAAACAAAATATCAAAGCTATATAGTTTTAATACAAATTAGTTTAATGCAAAATAGTTATATAAAACATTGCTGGAAGAAATCAAGACATTTGAAAAGAAAAACACTACATGTTCAATGACTGAAATACTTGTTACCATTAGGATGTTATCCAAAATAATCTACAGCTGCAATGCAACACTTATCAAAATTCCAATGGCACGTTCTAAAGATAGAGAAATTTTCACTAAAAAAAATTATATTAAATTTTACAGGGCCTGAAAATAAGACCAAAACAGTTCGAGAACATCTGTAGGACTCAAACTTCCTGTTATAAAATATATTCCAAGCTATAATAACAAAAACAGTGTGGTACTGACAAAAAAGCAAAAGGACAAATGAAACAGAATTGAGATCTCAAGGGTATGATCTAATTATTGCCAGCAAATAGTAAGACCACTCTTTACAAATGCTATTCTGAAATATAGTATCTGCATTCAGGATAATAAAGATAAGCCTTTGTCTTACATTATATATATAAAAAAAGAATCCAAAATAAACGGAAGTCCTAAACACAGGTCCTTAGTTTATAAAATATGTTTTAAAAAGGCAAGCTTTATGGCACTGAGGAAGGATGTAGTTCAGCTGGTATAGTTGCTTCCCTAGGTCAGTGACAAAGCACTTAGGTAGAATGACCAAGGACCTGAGCTTCATTCCCACCATCAAAACTAAGTCTTTCAGACATAAAAAGGATGACAGAATTCAACAGCAGAACTTAGCTATTGTAGAATATTATTTTAAGAGTGAAAGTAAGATTACAGAAGTAAGAGAAAGGAAAAAGCTCAGAGGCAAAAGACAGCCCAGATAATTGAAGTTAAAGAAAGCTGGCAAGAAACAAGCCAAGCTAAAGCCAGGCATTTATAATTAACAATACGCCCTCGTGTGGGAATTATTTGAGAGCTGGGTGGCAGGGCCCCCAAAATAGCAAAAGCAAATACACTTACACTAAAGCAAGCTCTAATGGTTCTTCAGGCAAAGGACAATAAATACCAAACACAAAAATATGCCCAATCAGAGAATTAAGAACTCTGAAAATAGTCATTAAACTTAATAGTACTTTAAAAAAAAAATCAATATAGTCCTTTAATAGATTTAGGGGAAAAAATTAAGCATGTATTCTGAGGTTTAACACACATTCAGAACTAAAATGTGTGAGCGTATCAAGTTTTTTTGTTTGTTTTTGAGACAGAGCTTTGCTGTGTAGCCCTGTAACTCCGCTCTGTAGACCAGGCTGGCCTCAAACTCAAAGATCCACTTTTCTCTGCCTCCTAAATGCTGGGATTAAAGACATGCCACCCCACTGCTCAGAAAGCATATCAAATTTAAAAGAGAATTAGTGTGTTGTCACACAATATAGAAATTTTACTTAAGCTCTGTAAGGCATATACCAGCCAATACAAACAAGCAATGGCAATAAAGACACAGAGACCCACTGCACAAGGCAAAAGGAACAGAAAGAACAAGCAGCAAGGTGTGTGTCAGATTTAGGCCAGGCGTTGTGGCACATGCCTTCAGTTCCAGCGCTAGGGAAGCAAAGGCAAGGAGAGCCAGTCAGGGCCACACAGTGAGACCCTATCTCAATAAACGCTACAACAAGATAGATAGTAGATTTAAAACCAACAGTGTCACAACCATTCAAATAAAATGGCCCAAATTAAACAGGGGAGATGATAAAGTGAATTTTAAAATGCAAGCCAGAATTAAGATGCTATTCAGGGGCTGGAGAGATGGCTCAGTGGTTAGGAGCACTGACTGCTCTTTCAGAGGTTCAATTCCCAACAACCATATGACAACTCACAACTGTCTCTCACTCCACTTCTAGAGGATCCAAAACCTTCACACAGACATATATGCAAGCAAACCACCAATGCACATAAAATAAAGATAAACAAATCATCAAAAAAAAAAAAAAGATACTATCCAGGAACACACTTAAACACACACTCTGAGCCTTGTGTATGCCTGCCAGTTAATTTAACCATCTGGTGACTCAAAAGAGACACTGTCTCAAAAAGTACTGTGGAAAAGTTATTGAGAAAACCACCTGGCAATGCCCTCTGGCCTCCACAGGTACATATGCAAAACATATATACATGCATCTATAAATATATACATAAATTAGTAAGTAAATTCTAAAAATTAAAACAGTAAGCTGAGCGTGGCGCACATCTTTGCTCTAAGCACTAGGGGGGCAGAAGCAGAGGATCTCTGATTCAAGGCAAACCTGGCCTACAGAGAAATCTTCAGGACAGCCAGGGCTACAGAGAAATCCTGTCTCAAGGGGACAAAACAAAAGACATAAAAATAAACAAAGCAATATACCATGCTAACAGTAATCAAAAGAAGCTCAAAGGCCATATAGAGTAGATTTCAGGCCAAAGTATAGCATCAGAAATAAGGAGGAAGCAATGTTATTATGTTGGATAAAGAAATCCAACTCATTGAGAGATCATAAAATCCAAAATATGAATGCATGTAGTAACAGAACTTCAAACTATATTAAGCAAAAACTGAAAGAAGTGCTAGGAAAATCAAGTAGTCCACAACGAAAGACTTCAGCTCCCCTTGAAATTAAGAGAGCAAGTATAAAGAGAAAAACCAAAGACTGTTAAAGAGTCAATGCTATCAACCCACTTAACCACACTGCATTTACACAACACTCCACCCAGGATTCTTTAAGAGCATGTGAATCATCTAAGCAAGAACCATGCCAGTGTGGTGGCACAGGACTGTACTCCAAGCACTTCGGGAGAGGCAGGGGGATTACCACAAGCTCCAGACCAACCAGTCAGAGCTACAAAATGGAACCATTTCAAAAACAAAATTAACACATAATAATAGATAGACACATAGTACTGAGGGTTACTATATTTAAAATGAGGCCAACTGATATGGTAAGAGACAATCAAACCCTACCAGTTGTCCTGACCTCCACACATAAGCCGCCCGTGCACATGCATTCAGAAGCAAGCACAAACGTGGACAACACACAAACAGTAAACGATTCAAAGTTTTCATTTAAAAAAAGAAAACAAAGACAGATGCTAAAATCTGTGGCATCAAACAACCAAAACAGTATCTAAAGAAGCTTATGAAATGAAAAGTTCTTAAAAAATAAAATAAATGGTCAAAAAACATGAAAGAATGTTCTATTTTTCTAGTCATCAAACCAAAATTACAAATGCAAATCAGGACCACACTGAGATCCCACCTTGTTCCCATCAGAATATCAGTTATGATGGAAACAAGTAACAAATGCTGGTTAGGCTGCAAACAGAGGGGAACCCTTGTACACCAATAGTGGAGATGTAAAAGATCTAGTCAGTGTGGAGGTAACACTACATCTTCTACAGAGTCAGCTGTACACTCCTGAGTGTACACCCACAGGACTCCCAGTCAATACTTCACACAGATACATTTGCACATCAATGTTTATTGCAGAATTATTCACAATAGCTAAATTATGGAACCACCTTAGTTGTCTGGTAGAATGGATAAGAAAATGTGACAAATATACATAATTCTTTCAGCCATAAAGAACAGAATATCATTTATAGGATGCAACTAAACATAATCACACTAATACATTAAGCTGATCTCAGATAAAACAAATGTTTTCTATTATTTGTAAGTTCTAGATTTTATATAGATATGTGCTAAGCATACACCTAAGCGTGTGTGTGTGTGTGTGTGTGTGTGTGTGTGTGCGCGCGCGCGCGTGCGCGCGCGCACACCCACACCCCTAAAGCAGAAGAGAGCTGCCTAGGGAGTTGAAAGGTACTAGTAGGAGGGAGGTAGAGAAGAGGAAAGTAACAGACACGAGGTGAGAATAGCCCAGTACACACAATATATACACATATACGTGTCTTAAAAGTAAAAATTTAAAAGTACCATTTAAAAAACAATTTTATAGAATTCAACTTTTGTTTTGCAGGAGAATAAAGATTTCAAATGAACTAAGTGGGCGCTGGAGAGATGGCTCAGCGGTTAAGAGCACCGTCTGCTCTTCCAGAGGACCCGGGTTCGATTCCCAGCACCCACATGGCAGCTAACAACTGTCTGTAGTTCCAGTTCCAGGCAAACACCAAGGCAAATAAATAAATAAATAAATAAAGTTTCAAATGAACTAAGTTTCCAGCTCAAAAATTAAATTAAGAGCAAAAAAAAAAGCAGACAAGAAATAAAGAATATAGAGTAAGGAATGTAAACTGGTGACAGGATGAATATTAAAAAACAACAACAAGAAAACCAAGGGCTGGTTCATTGATATATTCAACAAAACGTATAAATCCTTAGCCAGATGGCAGTGGGGATGCAGGGGTGAGACTTCAGTGTTGTGCCCTCCCTTCCTCTGTGCAGCCCTGGCTGTCCTGTGCTCACTACACAGACCAGGCTGGCCTGAACGCAGAGATCTGCTGCCACTCTCTCTCTCAAGTGCATATGCCACCAGAACGTAGATAGAGGTATTAAAAAGATTATGAGCACTAATTACACTAATGAATTTAACTAAACGAACAAATCCCTTCAAAGAAACAAGACATCAATGCTAAGTGAAGAAAAAAATAAATATGATCAGCCTTTTGCCTATTTAAAAAAAATGTAGTTAAAATTCCCTCTTCAAAGAGACCTCCAGACAGATAATCAAGCAAAAACTATTGAAACTTAAAGTACATGGACAGATCCAGTATTTACATAACTGGTGCATATACATTTTATGTTATATAATTATGATGTGCTATGTTAATAACTTAGAAACAATATTGGGGAGACAATATATAAAAAATTGATTACTATGAGGTAAATAAGGAGTGATGAAATTAACACTATTACCTTGAAAGATGATGGGGGCCTAAATCAAGTCAGGCAAAGGGTTTTGGTTTGTCTCCTGTTTTTCAGTTGTTGAGTGTTGAGACAAAGCATGGTTGACAGATAGTTCTTAGAATGAAGAAATGTATTATCAACTCGATACAGAAGACATGGGATGGAAGAGTAAAGATACTCCACAATTCTAGGCTGGCATTAAAAATAAAAAATCCAGCAGGACAGGGAATTCAAGAGGAAAACTGTTGCACAAATTCCGATTATATTGAAAGAGACTCAGAGCCAGATACCAGGGAAAGGCAGAAATATCAGAGAGAGGAAACACCACAGTCAAATCTCACCCAGCTGTCTTCCAGCTCCCTCAGCCTTGCTCTGGTCGCTTCTAATTGCTGCTGTTTTCGTAAGCCTGCCTTAAATACCCTTCTCCCAGCTGAATCCCATCCAGGTTAGGATTAAAGGCGGGAGCTACTCTATTTGTTAGTCAGTCTTGAACTCACAGAAACACAGAGAGATCTGTCTCTGGAGTTAAGGGATTAAAGGCATAGGTCACCACTCCCGGTGCCATTGAAGCCCAGCTGTTTGGCCTAGTTATTCAAAGATCAAGAACTTCCTGAGCTAAGTCTGCCTAGTTTTTGACTGTGGGTTGATCTCTTGATATTCCAGGTTTTGTTAAATATGTAACATATCACCACAGAAAACAAGATAAATTTACCTTTCAACAAATTTTACATTTGTATACTCAGGACCCAAAAAAAGGCAAAAATATGTATGGCACATACACTTAAGAAATGCCTACAGTTTAACTACCCTCCTCTATCACCCAAGGATTACTTGCAATTAAAACCTCTACACAATATCATTAATGGCTTGGCACCAAGGATTGGAAGGAATGAACCTGAGGCCTATTCTACAAGCAGAAATCAGTGCCTACTATGGTAAACATGACCCAAAGCCCATGGCTAAGGAGCTAATAGGCCCTAGGGGTTTCTGTTAAGTGCTTATGTTGTCAAAGTGTCTAAATATTTTTCTGTATACACATCGATTAGTATTGTTCTCAACCTTGGCCCAGTGGCAAATCTTCTCTAAGGGGTGATCAGCATTTAAAGTATTGGCCCAAGTATAGAGAAGTGAGTGTTGCCTAGCCCTAAATGGGGCGTCTATATCAAACTGTAAACACAGAAGAGGGAGCAGAAAATGTAAGAGTCAGGGCCTAAGAATGCTGTCCTCTGGACATAATGGCTATTACACCCATAAACTCACTATTATAGCTACGGTTACCTACACAAGACCAAGCCAACAATATGGGTCAACATTCCAACAGGCAGCACTAACTAGCTGGATGGGTTACAACAACAACAAACGGAGCAGACGCAAATATGATGGGGTACAAGGGTGCATGGGAGGAGGCAGCTGTGGTGTATAAAACTGTTCTACAGCACTCTATCAAAAAAGATAAGGGCTGTGGTGCTTTAAGTAAGGACTGTCCCCACAGTCCCTTGTATGAAGGTTTTTGATTTTATATGGGCTAGGTTTGACTTGTTTGTGGCCTTTTTTTTTTTTAATGATTTAGACGTTTATATTAATTTTATCTTATTTGGCCTATGTCTTAGGCACACTGTTAGTTAACTTTTTTATTTTAATTTAATTTATTTTTATTAATTTATTTGTCCATGTGGCCTGTGGCCCATGGCCTATTTGTATTTTTATATATTTTTTTCTTCGGCGGCTGGATGGAGTCTGCATTACTCTGCACTCTTCTTGTTTGAACCTCAATTTCCCCACCTACTTCTTTTTTGGTGTTCTGTATGGCTAAAACAGGTTTTTATTTGTTGTGTTTTTTTTTTTTTTTAAAGAATGATTTTTACAGTATACAGACAGGTGTTCCGGGTCTTGATCGATCTTAGCTATGCTCCATTGGGGGCTGGATTTTTTGAGGTCACTAGGATTTGCCGAGGTCACTAACGCTTTTTTGGGTAACACCTGAATTCCACTACAGTCTCTTATGTTTGAATGTTTGGTACCCAGCTGATGGAACTGTCTTGGAAAGATGAGGAAGTATGGCCATGTTGGAGAAGATATGTCACCAGAGATGGGTTTTGAGCTTTCAAAAGCCCAGACTCTTCTCAGTTAAGGCTCTCTCTGCCTTGTACTTGAGGATGAGATGTAAGTTTTCAGATTCAGCTTCATCAGCATGCCTGATTGTGCCACGCTTCCCACCATGATGATCATAAACTAGCCCTCTTAAAACTGCACAACCCCAGTGAACTTCTATACGTGGCCTTTGAAGATGAACTAGATGCACTGTGCATTATGATATGGCTACAAGCATGTGAGAACCAGGGAGTGAAATGTGGTGGTTTGGATGAGAACTGTCCCCATGGCTCACATATTTAAATGTTTGGTCACAGCCTGACGGTTCAAAGACCCACACCACTACCACTCAGCGCTCCCTCCCTTCC
The DNA here is from genome assembly GCA_004025045.1 of Sigmodon hispidus. NCBI lineage: Eukaryota > Metazoa > Chordata > Mammalia > Rodentia > Cricetidae > Sigmodon > Sigmodon hispidus. The sequence continues at coordinate 143,331 of PVIH01001217.1, forward strand.
TCTTCCCTTCCCTGCCTCATGTTTGAGGTGTACGCTCTAAGCTACGGTTCCAGCACCATGCCTGCCTGCCACCCATGCACTCTGCCAAGATGGCCATGGACTCACTCTCTGAAATTGTAAGCCCCCAATAAACTCTTCCATAAGTTGCCTTGGTGACAGCCCGTGTCACAACAGTAGAGAAGTAATTAAGGCCCAAGTAGATAGTTCAGTGGGTAAAGCACTTGCCACACCAGCCTGACTTTCCACAGTTGGCCACTAGGACCCATGAAGGGAGAGCCAACTCCATAAAGGTGCCCTCTGACCCGCATACACATGTGACACATCCACACTCATGTGTCGTATACAGACATAATAAGGAAGTTATGTTTTAAAGAACATTTAAAATAATTGATGGCATGTGTCTATTGAAGATTTGGGAACAAGGAACTGGGAGATTCTGTTGTAGAATATTATTTTAAGATGTATTACTTTTGTTTATGCTGTGGAAACGTATTTAATGATGCAAAGATGTGTTGCATTCTTTCATGTTGCATTTGTTTAACTCTATAAAGCTTTGTTACTTTGCCTGCCTAAAACATCTGATAGGTCTAATAAGGAGCTGAACAGCCAATAGCAAAGCAAGAGAAAAGACAGGCAGGGCTGGGAGGCAGAGAGAATAAACAGAAATCTGGGATCGGGACGAGAAGCAAGAACAAGGAGGGGAGGACATCAGGAACCAGACACACAGCTAGACACTAAAATAAGAAGGAAAACAAAACGATATATAATCAGAAAGAGAGAGGTAAGAACCCAGAGGCAAAAAATAGACCAGAATAATTTAAGAAAAGCTGGCAAGAAACAAGCGAAGCTAAGATTGAACATTCATAAGAAATAATGCATACCTCTGTGTGTGAATCATTTGGTAAATGAGTGGTGGGTCCTCAAAAAGGCCAAGAGTAAAAAACAACCAACTACAAAGCTGGCTCAATTACTACCTTCCCTGCAAGCATGAGGATCTGAGATCCATCCCCAGGCCCAAGCAATAAACCTCTAATGCAGCTGCTGCCCCTGCAGTCCCATCACCGGGCTTGGGTGGTAAACAGGAGGACCTGGAGCTTGCTGGCCAGCCGGGCTAGCCAAGTCAGTGAGCTCCAAGGCCAGTGACACTGTCTCACGATGTCAGATGAAGAGTGACAGCCAGTGCCAACTCCTAGCACTGCCCCCCACACACTCACAAATGCATGCATACCTCACACAAACACACACACAAATGCATGCATGCCTCACACAAACACACACACACACAGATGCATGCATACCTCACACAAACACACACACAAATGCATGCATGCCTCACACAAACACACACACACACAGATGCATGCATACCTCACACAAACACACACACAAATGCATGCATGCCTCACACAAACACACACACACACACACACACACACACACACACACACAGATGCATGCATACCTCACACAAACACAGGAAAAAGTATTTTGGGAGTAAGATTTGAGGAAAGACAAGTCCCTTTATCTATATACTTAATTCATATTGCTGAAACCTGACTTCAGTGATTTTATGTTTTTGACAATAAAAATTAAGAAATTCTATTTACTCCCCCCTCACAAGAGTCTAAAGGTAAAGTTAAGCCAGCCTTCATCCGTCCCCCAAAAAAGCAACATATAAAAATTCAGGTGAGCCACGGGCTGTGGACCACGTAATAAAAAGATAAATAAAAATAAAAAAACTAGCTAATAATATACTTAAGACATAGGCCAAAACAGTCCTTTATTTACATCATACAGAAAACATTCTATCACACTTTCTTTGGTTAAAAAAAAAAAACAAACTGAAAATACAAAACTCACTCTAGATATATACAGCATGTTTCTGTAGTAATCCTTTACTGAACTCTGCCTATGAATGACTCAACAGAATACTGCTTCTTCTTGAATTATTTTTCTGTCTGCCATTTTCTGTTTCGTTACCTTTATATAGAGTTTTCGATTTGTTTTATTCTTTTGAGACAGGGTTGCCTCACTATGCAGCCCTGGCTGGCCTGAAATTCACTACATATACCAGGATAACCCTGAACTCACAGAGATTGCCAGTTTCTGCTACCCCGAGTGTTGGGATTATTAGCAGTGTATGCTACCACACCCAGCTTTTTGTTTGTTTGTGAGTTCAATATAGTCAAATAATTACAACAATTAACTTCTGAGTAAGTCTTACAAGCCAAGCACTGTGTCAAGACATCAAATTCTCACATTTTTTTAAAGAAAGTTTAACAAGATGAACATCTCTATTTTATGAACAAAATCAAACTACAAAAAAGGTTAAATAATAAACCCAAAGTTGCCAAACTGTGAATGGCTGAATTCAGACCTAAGCCTTAGTCTAGAGAACAGAAACTTGTGTACATAACTTGCAAGTATCTTTCATATATCTTTGCTATCTCTATTTTTTTCAGATCTCATATTCAATGTTTTATAAGATCAGTGCCTACTACTTCTCTTCAAAATTCCTGCAGATAAAATTAACAGTCCTTCTGCTTCTATAGCCAGAAAGCTGCATTCTTTTCTTCACTTCCTCTGGTTAAATGTCATACTTTATCATGTTATGAGTATTATCAGGTAGGTCTTCAGCCACAGCCATTTCCTGCCCCAGTTCATGTTCACTATTCAGAATTGAGTCCAGCATATTTTCTTTCTTGCCTAGTGCTCATAAAAACTACCTGCTCTAAGAAGCACTCATCAGCATTTTCATTTGAAAACTAATCTCTGGATTTTTTTTTCCTGACTCTAGGGTTTTGTTGTTTTTTTAACATTCTATCCATTTGCATGACACTAACAATGCAGCTATCCTAAATGTTATATGTATTTTCATCTCAGTCATATGCTGTGGGTGATCCAGTTATGGTTCACTTTTATAAACTCAGTGTACTCGTAGTTCCATGCTAAACAAAGAAACATAAGCACAAAACCTTTTTCTCAGTTTCAAGTACAGTTCCAATTTAAAATATCCTGCCTCACTATCACATCTCAAGCTGCTTTAAGATAGTATACTAGAGGTGTTGGCACACACCTTTATTCCCAGGCAGAGAAAGCAGAACCTGAGTTCAAAGCCAGTCTAGTCTATATAGAAATTCCAAGCCAGCCAAAGTTCCATAAGGAGACTCTGTCTCAAAAAAAGAAAAAAAAAAAAAAAAAGAAAAAGAAAAAGAAAAAAAGTCAGTCAATAACGAAGTTTCTGTACTAAAGAAGTCAGGGAAAACAAAAGCCACTTTAAGGTTCATATATAAAGAATGCCAAAATACAGTCTATAAAGTAAGTGTAAACACCACTAGAAGTGTTTTGTTAGCCTTTGCTTACAGAATGGAAAGTCTCAATGAAATGAAGAAGTGGCTGACTAAGCAGACACATTTAAAAATATATTGCACAGTCACCTGAAAAATAAGTGTTGAAGGGTATAGAGTAAAATAGAACAACAGACAACTTGTTTCTATTAGTGTATGTGGTGGTTTAGGTGAGAATGGTCCCCATAGGCCTGTGTATTTGAATGTGTGGCCCCTAGTAAAGAACTATTTGAGAAGAAGACAGTGCAACCTTGTTGTAGGCGCTGTCATTGCAGGGGTGGGTTTTGAGGTTTCAAAAGCCCAGCCATTTCTCTATGTCTCTTTCTGCTTCATGCTTGCAGATCAAAATTTAAGTTCTCAACCTAAAGTGCTGGTGCACACTTTAAGAACTCAGTAAGCAGAGGCAGGAGGATCTCCAAGTTCGAGGTCAGCTGGTCTACAGAGAGTCCAGGACAGCCAGGGCTACACAGAAAAACCTTGTCTCGGAAAAAAAAAACAAAAAAACAAAAACAAAAAAAAACAAATAAATAAAGTAAAACAAAATACTAAATAAAAATTTAAGTTCTCAGCTTTTACTATACAGGGCCCTGCCTGCCTGCCTGTCTGATGCAGAGATTCTTACCCTATAAAATAATGAAACCAAATTAAATACTTTTATAAGTCGCCTTGGTAATGGCATTCTGTCACAACAACAAAAAAAAACAATAAAGATGGTTTGGTATTTAAGTTTGCAATTTCCAACCATCAAAAGTAACTGCCCAGATACAACCTATGCGAATTAACATTTATCATTGGTATTCACAAGTACTCTTATATAAAACTACAATTCCCATTTTCTCAGTATATACTCATGTTCTAAGACTGCTTTCTTCTGTATGAAATACCTTCCATTTCTATTTATGAAAGCTACTTTTAAGTTGCCAAGGCTCTTAGTTCTTCCCTGAACCTCCTACCCATCTCTTAATATCCATTAGAAGTACTATCATCTCTGATAACAAATAAGGAAAATGATGTGGGTATCACATTCACAGTAAAAGATCAACAGGTATTCAACCTCTGGTGACTTTATTATTTTGGTGTTTTATTGTTGTTGAGAAAAAGTCTCACTATGTAGACTTGGCCACCCTAAAATCCCCTGCCTCTGCCTCTCACATGCTAGAAAGGATTAAAGGCATGTACTACCACACTTGGCCCCAGTGTCTAGCCTTTAAATTCTCCATAAAGTCAGCCAGTTTTCACACATTCTCTCACAATATAATGAGGTATTATCATTTGCTTAAATATCTCTCCTCTGAAACAGCTGTTAACAATGAGAGTGATGGACTCCATCCTTGTCTTAGCAACACTCAACACTGCCTATTACACAGTGATCTGTAAGTGTTACAACTATGGGAACTTGGATTCAGTTTATCACTTTGCAACATTGTTGTCTATTAGTCTCTTTATACCAAGTCTAAGCCAGTTTTACTGTAGTGGTAAAGCATAATGGCTTGAAATGTAGTCCTTGTAATCAAATTGGTTACAAGTGAACCCACTAACTAATTACCAATGAAATCTTAAACCATTAGTTAACTAATTGTTAGTTGTAAAATAGAGAATAGTAATTAGACATTGGATTAAATGAGATAATACATAAATAGTTCAACTACTTTATGATCTTCATTTTTTTCAACATATTAACAAATTCTCTTAGCAAAGCCATTTCCATTACAAATTTCTTACAATTATACATAAAATGGGCTAGCCAAAAAAGTTTCCACTTAAAAACTGTTCAAGCCATCTTTATATTTAGGATCAACTGTCGAGTGCCAATTTGGCCTTTAAAATATTTACTCTTGCAGGCTTGACTATGCAAGAGTGCCCAAGCTGTAGGCTGTACTTGAAATGCTTCCATTTTCAGGCTCTACTACAATATGGTAAAAATCAGAACCTTCCCATCTAACACCTAGACTGGCACTATCTAACGCATTCAATGGCTTTCTTGTGTAGGAGGCAGACTACTTCCAAAGGAAAAGAAAAAAAACATATTGAAAAAACACCTTGTTTTCTAGTCACAGACATGGCTCAGTCTACCCAGACCTCCCGATTTCTTTCCTCTGGAGTTTGAGCCATAAAACTCATAAGAATACATGTTTCTTTCTCTTTTAATCCACACTTTGTACAACAAACCGAAATTGGGACTTGAAGTGCTTGTGGAGGTACAGTTTTGAAAGGAAAAAAAAAAAGTCTACAAAAGTACCTAGTCACATCTAGGTTTATAATCAAGGACTCAAAAGAAGGAGAAGGGCAAAATAGCTTAGAAATGTTTGAGGAAAGTAATTTAAAAAATCACAAAAGTATTACATGTAAAGTAACATCGGAGTAAGCAAAATCTACTACTAACAAAACAATTGTAACTTGCATACCTAATTTCAGCAGTTACCTAAGTGTGTAAAATCCACAGGGAAATAAATTAATTGTTTCAGATTCTGGGTTCACGGCCGCACATGTTAATGCAGTTCCTCGGTTTTGTCAGAATAAAAATAAAATGCTCAGCAAAATGATCCCCGAAGTTAACAAGGCGGTGGTGATGAGTTAGAAAGCACAATACCAGAACAATACCAATACCGGAACGATGGCTGTCAACACGAGGCAGAAACAAGGTAAGCATGCCAAAGGACCGCAGCATTGTTTGCAGACCTGAAATAGCCTGCGAGGCCCGTGCACAGGACTCGGGCAGCCGCCCCTCCGCAGTCGCTGTGTGCCAGGGCTGCGGGAGCAGCAGCAGCTGCCCTTCCGCGCGGGCAGCGCCTGCACGCAGGGCGACCTCTCCGCGAGCCCGCGACTCCAGCCGCTAGCGGTCCTCGCGCGGGCCCGGGCCAGGCCACCGGCCGCCCCCACACTCCCTCCGGGGACCGCGCGACCCCACGCCAGCGGAGCGCAGAGGCAAGGGCGTCCACAGCGCGCCCAGCTCCGGCCCGCAGCCTCCGCGCCCCAGCGATGGGAGGGGGCCGCGGCCGAGCACGGCCCGCAGGTGCCCGTGGCGGGGGGCACCGTGCCGACCCCGCAGCCTGCGCCCCCATCCCGCCCGCCGCTCCGTCACCCGGTCCTCCCGGCCCTGGGACCCTGCCGGAGCGAGGTGCCCTCCACATGGCCCGCCGAGCGTGGAGCCGTTGGCACTTACCGTAGCTGCCCGCGCCGCTACGAAGCCGATAGACAGACAGCAGAGACTCCCAGGCTAGCGCCGCCGCCGGAGCACGAAGAGCTACAGCCCCGCCGCCGGCGGCGCGCTGCCTCCACCCTCGCGCCGCCCGGCCCGCGCTCCGCCCCCCTGGCGCCCCGCCCCTCGGCTCGCCACGGAGTCTGCGCCGCAGCCCTCAGGTGGCGAGACTCCAGGCGATGCGAGGGCGGGGCCTGCGCTTAGACTGACTTTTTTCCCAGCCTATAGGACTAAGAGGCGGGTTCAGTGAAGACTGGCGGCCAAATGGACCAATGACCGCCTCATGACAAGGGCGGGAACAGCCCCGGATGTGGGCGGAGCTCTGAGTTGGGGAGAACCTCCGCTGCGGCGGTTTGGAGACGCGGAACCCGTGTCTTCTCTTTAATTATGTGAGGGCCTAAGGATTTAATGGGGGGAAGAGTGTGGACGAGGACTGGGATCCAAGCTGGCGGATTTCCCGACCTTCGTGCTCTCTCGGCTCTCCCGCCAGCCGCGCCACCAGGTGAGTCGGGAGCCTGGCGCTGCCTCCGGGTGCTTGAATGACCCTCAGCCCATCACTGGCGGCCACACTAGCGCGCGGGCGCGTGGCACGACAACTACAGGGTACATCTTGCAGAAACCGCAATAAATTACAGCATAGGTCTGGGAGAGTAAGGACAGCCCAGCGAACCTCCCTGCGTATTTACATACCTAGACCAAGATAGTTTAGCAGCATCCTCACGTTCCAGGGCAAATGAGCCCTAAAGTCAAGCAAGTTGTAAGCAGAGAGGTCATTGATTTTTGTAGCAGAAACTGTGAGCTTATTAAGCAGAGCCGTTTTGGGGCACGGAGAGTTCATTAATAAGAGTATTGACAGTAGCCGGAGAAGGAAATGGAAAGGTGTGGGAAGGACCTTGGATGAATCCACTACACACAACTCATCACTAGATGCAGGTGACAGAAAAATGCCTGTAGATTGCCATGTGGAAAAAACTCTGAAGGTTTCGACAATGGATCCAGAATCATGAGCAAAAACACCGACCTTCTGTGTACCAGAAATAAGTACCTTAAGTGGGAAATATCTGTTGAGCAAATCTTAGCCTTGAAATGCGCCTTTGACCTCCCTTAGAAAGAGGTGGTAAAAGCAAAACAAAAAAAAAAAAAAAAAACAGGGGCTGGAGAGATGGCTCAGTGGTTAAGAGCACCGTCTGCTCTTCCAGAGGACCTGGGTTCAATTCCCAGCACCCATGTGGCAGCTAACAACTGTCTGTAGTTCCAGTTCCAGGCAAATAAATAAATAAAGTTTAAAAAAAAAAACAAAAAAAAAAAAACAAATTCTGTTAACCCGATTAAAAAATTTTTGTAGAATTGAAATGTGTCACTATTGTAGCCCAACCTATGCAGTCCTTTAAATGTCAGTTAAATATCAGTAAGGTTGCAGACAACTTGGTACTTGTTCTGATGGAGAAACAAAAATGAAGTTTGTATTCTGAGGCATACATTAGCTACATTTAAGGGACTTATGATCACAAATATTTGTGAAGATTCTTACAATTGACCAAATCAGAGGTTGGGACTGAGCAAACATTCACAAGATTAAGAACATATATAGTTAATTAAGCAGCCTTCACACATCTCCACCTCTGCTTCCAAAATAATCCCATTCCACTATATAAGGCTTCCAGCAAGGAAAGACCAACAAAGAACATTGCTGTCCAGGACTGAGCCCAGTGTGAGCAGTTCTTTTACACCCTGACGCCTTTAATCCTAATGGTGTCAAAGTCAGATAGCTCTTTCAATTGAAGGCCAGCCTAATCTGTATTAGCAAAATTCTAGGTAAGCCAGGGCTACATAAACTAGAATACGATAGTCCAAAGCACTGACAAACTAAACAAATGCAGATGGGTGGGTCTGAGAAGGTGCAAAGGACATCCACATTGAAACACTGAACTATAACGGATGTGTATTTCCCCAAGATTGCCATCCTAGAGATGTGCAGAGTATATCAATACAATTAAGCACACTGGTCTAGAGCAGTTTCTCCATCTACTCAGTTCTTCGGCTCTTCCTGTTTCTTCCTGCATCTTCTCTAGACCCATTCCTTTTGTTTATAGTTTCTGATCTGTTTACCCCTCTGGTCTATGTATTTATCTTCATAGTGGCTTTTTTTCTCATGGAGTCTGCTTTCCTAAATATTTCTTCTTGGGCTAGCAAGATGGTTGAGCAGGTAAATGCATTTATTTGCCACCAAGATTGATGACCTGAGTTCATTCTCCAGGACCTCTATTTTTACTTATTCCTCTCATAGTCTCATGTCCTACATTTCTTTTTTTTTTTTCTTCTCCACATAGCTAAGGGAACGGTGTTTCTCAACTGTTTCCATTGTTGTTAACTGCTTATTGAGCTGCATGTAGTTTGGCTTCTGATTTCCCATTGTGTCTACCCTTTGTCTTAATGGTCTGTAAATCCATATGTGAAAATTAGATATAATATTATTTATACCTTAACCTAAGATATATGTTAATTCAGTCCCCATTGAAATTGGAAATTTTTAAGAAAAGTTTAGTAATGTTAGCATTGAAAAAAGTAAGAAAAATTGAGAATACTCTGGCAGTGAGTGGGCAGTAGGCCTTCCAGATTTAAGGGTACATTTTAGAGTAACAGTAAGTCTTAAATTGTAAACAAAAGTAAAGGTCATGGAGAGACGCCTTGGTGATTTAAAAAGCGTGCTCGTGGGGCTGGAGAGATGGCTCAGAGGTTAAGAGCACTGACTATTCTTCCAGAGCTCCTGAGTTCAATTCCCAGCAACCACATGGTGGCTCACAACCATCTATGATGACATCTGGTACTCTCTTCTGTACACTGTATACACAATAAATGAATGAATGAATAAATAAATAAATAGCGCACTCATCTTCCGGAGGACCTCAGTTCAATTTTCAGTACCCATATTAGGTTGTTCAGGACTACCTGTGACAGTAGCACCAGGGGACTCCAGCCAGAGATGCCACCTCATGGTCACATTCAGGAAGAGTCTTAGCATTTGACATTTTCTTCAATGGGCACTTGCACAAGTCACACACATATGCAGACATATATACACATGAGAAAAATTTAAATAAGTATTTTAGACTAGTGATCTAAAAGCCCATTGACATAGAATAAACATAAAGTGACGACAAAATACCTAGTTTTTAAAGTGTTCTGCTTTAGCAAGAAGATACTTTAAAAATACAAGAAGCAAGAATTAGATGAAAATATATTTATCCCTGTGGTGTTACTTAGCCCAGTGGCAACCTTGCAGTCTCGATGTACCCAGTCTATATTAGCCATTGCTTCCTTTCAAGCCTCATTTCCTTTTTCACTGCTTTGACCTCAGGTGCTTTATTTTAACACCTCTTGAAAATAAATGAAAAACTATAGGTTTGATGGTGTACAGAGAGGTTAAGAATGTCTCTGAGGTACAGATAAACTTACAACTTGGGCCTTAGTGATAACACTAAGAAGGAACCAACCGCTCTTGAATAAAGTGCATTCTTGGTATTTGTGCTAAATCTTAGCACTATAGTGATGGACTGTAAGAAATTGTACAGTGGCCAGAAAGATGCTCCTCAGAGGTATAGAGGCCAATTCCCAGAATCTACTGGTGGAAGGCTCACAACTGCTTGTGATGGCAGTGGAATCTACCACCTCCAGCCTCTGAGGGCACCTGCCCTTGCATGCATACACTCACACATAATTCAGAATAGAATATTTTAATATGTATATGTGCATGCATACATACATATATATAGAAATGATTGTTGGAGACTGCTAAAGAGGTTTTGAACTGTAGAATGTTTTCCAAACTAGAAAGCCTGAGAAGTAGGAAGCAGCCATCTTTATTAGGAATAGACATGATTTCTGCTGTCAAAACCTGATCTTTTTTCTTTCCTAGGGTGTATCTCCCTCATTTCAGCCCAGAAACAGCCTCCTGAAATTGTTTAAATGAGAATGTCCTTGGCTCAGAGAGTACTCCTCACCTGGCTTTTCACATTACTCTTCCTGATCATGTTAGTGTTGAAACTGGATGAGAAGGCACCTTGGAACTGGTTCCTCATATTTATCCCAGTCTGGATATTTGACACTATCCTTCTTGTCATGCTGATTGTAAAAATGGCAGGACGGTGCAAGTCTGGATTTGACCCTCGACATGGATCACACAATATTAAGAAGAAAGCCTGGTACCTCATTGCAATGTTACTTAAGTTAGCCTTCTGCCTCACACTGTGTGCTAAACTGGAGCAGTTTACTACCATGAATCTTTCCTATGTCTTCATTCCCTTATGGGCCTTACTGGCTGGCGCTTTAACAGAACTTGGATATAATGTCTTTTTTGTGAGAGACTGACCTCTGAGTACATCATCTCTTCTGTTTCTGTTCAACAAGCTATACAGTGCTTTCCACCTTTGCAAATTTCAAGACTAACAGAAATCTGACAGAAAGTACCAAATGTTTTAAACTACCATAAAACAGGGTTGGTGAGGCATGAACTTATAGACAACCCAAAGCTGAATATTCAGTATTTGAGTTATTGATGTCTTTATTATCCCTGTGTAAATAAAGCTTGTTTCTGGCCTTATTTTTCCATGTGCTTCTTAACTTGTGTGTGGTCAGGACTTGAAGTAAATGCAAAGCCTTTAGTTATGTAAGTGTATAAGTTTACTACACAGTGGCTATGTATAAACAACATGAATATGGAAAAAACTTGGTTAGGGATGCAACGTCACATCCAGCTCGAAGAATGTTAGTTTGGCATTTTTAAATGGGGTAGGCTCACTTTGAGCTCTTCCTACAGCTTACAATGAATGAGCTGCCTATTGCTCTGCATTAGGGAAGTCTACTTTTCCATTCTATCAGGAACCAGTTGTGCTTATTTGTTCTGGGAGTGTTAGACATGCCTATTCACTCTGAAAGTGATCAGGTCTGAGAAACTCTGTGGCTATCGTAACAGCATACTTAACCAATGCCAGTAAAATCCAGGTAACAATACTTCTGAAAAGTTTACAAGTGAAGCATTTCAAAACCTGAAAATAAAACTGTTTTACTTTCATGGAAATGCCATGTGTGCCTGCATGATGAGTTCATGTATACTTTATGTATGCAGCAGCTCATGGAGACCAGAGAGCACAAGATCCTCCAAAACTAGAGTTGCAGATGGTTGTAAGACCATCTGGGTGCTAGGAATCAGATCTTGGTCCTCTCTCTGTAAGTGCTCGTTAACTGCTGAACTGAGAACATTTTAGAATTAAGTATTAATCGTGTGTGTGTGTGTGTGTGTGTGTGTGTGTGTGTGTGTGTTAGTGCAGAGGCCAGAGACTGCCTGAGCTGCAGACAGATGATTGACTTGGATGCTGGGATCCAGTTACCACTCAGCCTTCAAGACACTGACTTTTGTCCTATGTAGCTTGGACTTTTAGCTGTCAGAAATCTAAAGTGGCCATTTTGATGTTTTTAAAGGATCTACCATAGGTAAAGAGTGAGGTGATGCATCCTCAAATCCCAGCACTGCTGGAAGAACAGAATTTTGAGTTTGAGGAAAGACTGTCTCAAGTCTTAACACATAGGTCATTATTTTCTCATTGCTAATACAAAATTTGTGTAGGTAGATACTGGTGTGTGCAGGCATCCATGCATGTGTATGGAAGCCAGAGGTCAACACCTGCTGTGTTGAATTGATGTCCACCATAGTTTTTGAGAAAGGGTCTTCCATCAAATATAGAGTTTGCCAATTGGCTAGACTGGCTAGCCAGTAAGTCCCCTGCATCCAGAACTTACTTGCTACTTGTCTCCACCGCTGGATATCCAAACTTGGGTCCTGACACTTCAGCAGGGACATCTAACCCACTGAGCCATCTTCCAAGGCCCCCAAATATTATTATAATACATTTCTTCTCTTGTAAATATAGATAACAAAAGCAGCCACATATCACAAAGACAACAAGTTACATAAAGTTTTTGAAGCTAAAGAGTTTCAAAAAAAGTTTTAAAAAAATATAGATATCTTCCTATTGCTTAACTGGCCATGTGTTTTTTTTTTTTTTTTTTTTTTTAAATATCTAAAAACAGGAGTCATAAAACAGTATTTGGAAGTAAAGTTTCCAGGCTTGATCAAATAGCGATTCAAACTGGTCTCTGGAATATATCACTAATTCAAATAAAGTTCTCATCGTAATAAACAAGCTGAAGAATCATTTAGTTCAGACAAAATTGTCCAAACAATTACCCGTTTTTTTCTTTTTGCCCCAGGGTTTCTCTGTGTATCCCTGCCTATTTGGAACTTGCTTTGTAGACCAGGCTGACTTCAACTCACAGAGATCTGCCTGCCTCTGCCTCCCAAGTGCTGGGGTTAAAGGCTCACCAACACTGGCTTCAAAAAAGTGTAAGCTCAAGCAAGAGAAATGGCTCAGAAGTTAAAAAACAGTGGCTGTTCTTCCAAAGAACATGAGTTCAATTCCCAACATTCACATGGCAGCTCACAACTGTCTGTAACTCCACTTCCATGGGATCGGACACCATCATACATTCAGGCAAAGTCCAATGTAAATTAAATAAATAAAAAATTTTTAAAGTATAAGCTCTCCTAGGGGACAGTATAATAGGTTTTTCTTCCCAGAACAAGTGACACTAGGACGGAAGGAAATGGGCAAGAGTGATATGCAGAAGGCAGAGCACAAGCTTGCAATGAGGTAAGGCAAGGTCTCCATGGAACCTTCCTCAGGGGACACTAAGGCAGCACAGTAATGAATTAGTGGATGCCTTAACAACAAACAGTGCATCTCCACATTAACTCATAAGAAACATTAAGGAGAAATAATGCAGACAGTAGTGGTGGTGCATGCTTTTAATCCCAGCACTTGGGATGCAGAGACAGGCAGATCTCTGAGTTCAAGGCCAGCCTGGTCTACAGAGAAGAGTTCCAGGACAGCCAGGGCTACATAGAGAAACCCTGTCTAAAAAGAAACAAAGTCAAAAAAAGAAAAAGGATGCTTTAAGGTATAAGAAATAAATAGTATGCAATAAAAGCCTTTCTGAGTTTCTTTTATAAGTTGCATCAACACTGCCTCCAGTAACAACCAGAGGCTCTTTCTAAGGACATTATTTCCTCAGTTATGATAGACGCATAACTTATAGATACCACTTTTTAATCTGAGCAAAAGATTGGTTACAATTTGAGTAAAAACAATTTGCAAGTAAACATCTTTGTGAAATATCTATGATCTATGAGCATCTCTGCCATAGTTAACTCCATAAAAGAACAAGCCACCAGTGCAGAGTTCTCAAATACCAAGGATTGTCTACGCTTGGATTAGATGTGAGCATGTCCAACCTGCAATACACGTGTTGTCCCAAGACAACTACTAACATACTCTAACTCATAGTAGACAACAGGATCTGATAGAGTGTCAGGTTTACACCATGAAAAAGTCTGTTTTCAATAGCTTACTAGCCTTATACATTTGTCTCCACTTTACTGTTTTACAGTTCAGAGCTGTGAGAAAGGAAAGTAGATAACCATTGATATCCATTCAACGGCCCACACATCCCTTAGCACCTGAGTCACAAAGAGTATTTCTCTTTAATGAGAGTGAAATGGTCAATCTTTTCTGTATTTACAAACTAAAGGACTTTAATGTTTTGTTATTCGCAGAATAAGCACAAAATTAGTATCTCTGAGGGCAGGACAGATATATAGACTTCTTATCCTTGAAAATAATCACATAGCATTTACATTAGGTATTATAAAGAACCTAGAGAATAATATAATATCTGAAGATCTAGGTCTCAGAGATATCCCAGGGATACCTTAAGATGACTGAACACTATCATTGGTAAGGCTGAAAATTGACCACATCAGATGGAAAATAATTGTTATATGATGCTGGGTAGAAAGAACCATATCATAAAGGCTCTTATTAAATGTATACTTTCACCTTTAGAAAAGGAGCCACCATGAAATATTTCTAAACAGAATAAAAATTCTACCTATCTCACAACGGTTAATCTGGGGCAAAACAGACAGAATGGGCTAAATTATGAAATGAAGAGGACTAGGGGCACCCTAGAACATTTTAGACTGTTGGAAGATTGCAGGAGGAATATCTACGACTATCACACTAGATGAAATACAAACATTTCTGCAGTCGTCTCATTCAGCAGAGGGAAAAAGAAAAATTGACTTCCTAAGAGATGACAATGTAGACTTCCAAAGAGATGCCAATAACCAAATGAGAGGGGAAGAAGTACTTTATGGTTGGGGTCACAATATGAGGAACAGTATAAAAGGGTCACAGCATTAGGAAGGTCGAGAAATCACTATTCTAGGGCATCTAAAGCTCTCTTCTGGCCTCCATGGGCACTGCACACAAAGATACACATGCAGGCAAAAGACCATACACATAAAACAAGATATATTTTTAAAAAACTAAAAGTTTTCTTTCCATTTCTACTTACCACAAATTCTACTTGCCCATATATTTCTCTCAGTTCACTAATATTCTTTAAGTGGGTGTGGCAACCAGGACAAGCTAGAAGACAGGTACCTGAAATGTAAGACTACTTCCTCCTGCTTGCTTGCTCTTTCAAAAATCCATATAAACATCTCTTAATCTCTTAGTGCTCATAAAGAAGGAAGTATCTCTTCCAGGCTCTGTGTCTCCATCTGCCTTATACAACAATCTACAGGAACTAAACAATAAGGCTAGGGATGTTTGAGTGTGTGTGATGGCACAGGTCTATAATCCCAGTTCTTTAGGAGAGCAAGGCAGGAGGGGGGCACAAATTCAAGGCCTGCTTGGATTACAAGGCAGCCTAGACTGCTGTCTGACAGAGTACAGTAACTGTGTGCTAAGCTTAGCCACCAGTTCAATCTGCAATACCACAAGACACTTCACAAAGGGTAGGCAGAGGCAGGCCAGCCAGCAAACCAAAGGGCTTCAAAGCTTTCTCCACTGCCAGCTTTCTCCACTGCCACCCTAGTCACTATCTGAAGGAGATTTCAGAGCCAGATTAAGCATCACTTTTTTTTCATATAATAAGGAATGCAATTGAAAACCAGTTAAATTTTGCTTACATATCAAAGTAGTTATAATTGGGTTGGAGAAAGAATTAGAGCTTTTCCACCACTCAGACAAGTATAAAAATTCACCATGGCACTTCTAAACAACTTAAATATATTTTGAAAAGAATGGCACTTCCATCCTTTCTCCTGAAACAGATACTCAGGTCAAGAGAGGCTTACTGTGCACTCCAGAACCCACACCTGACTGAAGATCTGAAATGACCTCAGTGTTTCCTCTATTGGTGCAATGTAATGTTTTATTATTGAACTTTAGATGGATTAAGGAGATTTTCAGGTTAGAATCACTTTCACGATTTTACAATCTGAAGACAGAAATAAGATACTTTCAAAGAGTCTGAGACTAAAATATAATGTCAAATTTAAGAAAATAATTACAAAACAAAGTTAAGAAGATTGTGGTTATCAATCTTAGTATTTATTGAAAGGTGGAAGACAAGGAAAATAGCCTCTCAAATGCCAAAACAAATATGTACCTTGGCTAAATGTAAATAATTGCATTACATATCAATAAAGTGTCCCTCTCTATCACCCCAAACACTGAAAGTTTACCAACAACACTAATTTATTATTTACAAAAGAAACCCTTATCTGCCATAAAACTGAATTTAGAAAAAAAAAATCTTATTTTGAGTACATTAAATTTCTTAAACATTTAACCTAAGAAATTCTTTCCTCAATTGTCTAGCCCTCCCATTTTAGAAACAAACATATTTTAAACAAGTTTTTACAGAAATTCACACATACATACAATACACAGTGTTGTGCTAAAACCAACCTGATCATTAAGGTCAACAGTCTTGTCATAGGAAGATAGATAATCAATATATGGCTTTATGTAAATTTGTAACTAAATATCAAAAATGTTTAATTCTTTTGATAGTTAACCTGAGTGTGGAATATATACTACTTAGCTAAGAGGATATAAATAAAATAAGAAAAATGTATATATATATATGTATATATACATACATATATATATATATATATATATATCAAACACTGAGATACCTAAGTTTTATGTGAAGGTCGGTATATCACTTAATAACATATAACAATCACTCTGTATAGCATATGACCTTATTAAAACTGTATCTTAAGTGCTTTACTGTTCTGGTCCAAGACATTGGAAATGAGAAAAAAAAAAAATCTTCTATCACATGAAGCATGGGAATATGCTAAGTAAAAACCATTAATATGCAGTATTAAAATAGGTATTTGTGTGTAACAAAGGTAGTCAACAAGTTCTCAGATGGCATCTAAAGGGGATTTTTAAAAAATAACCCGTAAGACCAGGGGCATAAGCATGATTCAAGTCTGTAAGGCTCTATACTGAAATCTTGAGTCTTATACCTCACCTTCACAGAAATATGCATTTGACAAATCAACTTAAATTATAGATAACTGACTATGGGTTGCATAAGAAACTATGCCTAAGAGAAACAGCAATACTGTTTCAAATGTGTCTTCTTTTAAGCTAAAACCGTAAGGCTCATATATTTTGGAGACAACCTAACAGCGTTTTCTTACAGTGTGTGTCTACATGTATGTGACTGGAAATAAAACATACACTGTTAAATATATCACTCTCAAATTAAAAGTTAAATTTTAACAGTATCTCTTACTATTTCTTAATACTCATTTATTAAGAATTTTTGTTTCCCAGACCCTAAATTTAGCTTAAAGTGGCTTAAGTAAGTGCAGTGCAAGATAAGACATCCATTCCATATAAAACAAAACTCCTCTTTACACTGTCATGACTTTAACGTCTCTATTCCATGAAACATCCCTCACTACAAACCTAACTGAGCTCCTACAAGCCACCAAGATTTCCTATTTTATTTGCCTATCTTCTTGTTAAGTCAGGAGATGAGATTTTCCACTGTCCATTTTTATCAGTTCTTGTTAAAAACATTTTTTCTAAGGTGTTTCTCACCAACCAGAAGCATGAGCTTTGACGGCTTACCAAAACTGAGGTGAAAACAGAACCCATGGGATGAAGCTAACAGTCTCCCAAAAGGAAATGCAGCACAAGGAAAACCACCTGAAAGTCGCCCATCAAGGTAGAAGCCAAAATAATACAAAGAAAAAACATCTGCAATGCCTAGAGCTCCCTCCACACAAGCTGAACACCCAACTCTGAATTACAGAATGGAAGCAGCAAACTGTAATTGGGCTAAGCTCATGGGTGCAGAGTTCTTTACTCACCTTGCAGGAATTGGCCATCCTGCTTTCCTTTCAGTGAACTGTCTAAAGCATCTTTAGGAATGCCACACCTGCCATCTGCCTTACAGGCTGGGGAAGGGTCCTGAGAAAAACGAGCTGACAGTGTTTCCTTAGGTTTCTATCTGTTTATGGCACCTGAGTCACTGTCATTACTCCATTTTAAAATTTTGTTTTCATAACATGAAAAAATGTAAAAAAACGACTTTTAAGTGTTCATAATTAAACATTGTGAGTGTCAATTTTTAAGTCCACTATTATTAAACATACAGGGGCTTATTAGTTAGAAAGTTTTCTAAACTTACTACTTACACAACAAAGAAAATTACACTAGGGCTAAAGAATCTGGCCACATAATTTCATTGATTAGAAAGACAAAAACCTTCAACATACTTAGTTTCTCCCAACTTCTAAAACTCTATTAATTATTTTCTTATTGTTGAACATAAATACCTTAGAATGTATTCTAGGAAGTAGCACTAAGAATTTTCATATACTCATCAATTTAAGAAATTGTGCAAAACAATATATACATCCCCAAATACATTCACACATGTGTACACAGCCACACAAGCACACAAAATAATATATATATGTATATGCTTTCATAACTGAATTCTGGTTCTGTGAAGGCTTTTACAATATGAAAATTTTAAATATTTACTAGATTTAAACACATATTTTTTTCCTCCATTACCTCTCCCACATGTATATATTAACAGAAACATAATATATATCAAACTGAATTGTCAGGGTTTTTTTTTTTGCAAACGCAACAGAAAGCATTTATTATTATGAACCTTTATTAAGTGGCTCACATTTCAATATAAATCACACTAAAAAGATTTTAAAGCTATTTACACTACAGTGCTGACACATTTAAAATGAAAAAGTTGGTATAAATAAGCTCTATGGAAAAACCTTAAATTGTGAAAAAAGAATTCTGGCTCATATTACAAAAAATATATTTATGTGATTTTGTCAGCTCCATTCTAAAACCTACAACTCCAACTCAAATAACTTTTCTAAAAAGACTCCTTGTATTTAACCAGCAATGATTACAGTGCATCTGGCCCTAAGTGCTTGTAACTTCACAGTTATGGACAGGCACTGAGGAATGTTACAAAGCTACATAAACTATATTTTGTAACAGACTTGAGAGCAATTCCTAGGCTTGCTTTCAGATTTCATGAATCATTATTACAAATTATTTTTAAAAGAAATTTTAAATGCAATGTACAAATTTAGCACAAATTGTCATCATCATTTTTATCTTGATTTGAATGTATAGAACTATGTTGCTGTGTATCAGCTGTATTACTGTGACTTCCAGGACACAATTCTTTCTTTAAGTCTTTGTTACTGTTTTCAAATTTAGAATCCATACCAATCTGAAAATCTAAAAACTGAACATGATCCAACTTTGCCTTAATGTTCTTGCCTTCTGTATTATTTGGTGTTCTAGTCTTTTCAGGTATATTAACTTTCACATGCTCTTCTTTGATTTTTGTAGATGTAATAGGTTCATGTTTAATCTGTTGTAATTCATACTTAGAATGAGGTTTGTCTGAAAACACAAAGTCTGATGAGGTCTGGTTCACAGCACAAATGATGTTGTCAGTGTGAGGTCCGAGAACTGGTGACTTGGGACCTGATGATGTGCATGTTTCCTCATGAGTAACTGTACTGTGACAAGTGTCCTCTTCTGCATGATATAATTTAAGTCGAACGTGCCATGCCAAACTGCATACAGCAGAAACTGTCTTGAACTGATGAACAACATTCCTCGGAATAAAATAAATGTCATTGTCATATAGCTGGATCCTGGCATAGCGAATGCCTTCTCTCCTCAACTGATTAAGTTTTGCATCATCAATCCATTGGACACACTTGAAAAAAAAAAGAAAGAAAGAAAGAAAAGAAAGAAAAAGAATACGGGTAAGTCTTTTGCATAACAAATCTAAATAAAAATGATAATTATTTAAGTTTTACCTGGGACAATGGAGGTTCATGTAAATCTAATTGCATTCGTTGAACTACTTCTAAGAAATCTTCTGCATGAAAACAAATTACATCTTTGGTTATTCGGGGTTGATCAGGCCTATAAAGATAGAGAGTGATAATAAAGGAAATCTTCCATTAATGTTTCATTCTGTGATGTCCTTAATAAATTCAAACAAAACTAGGGTACGATCAACACCAAAATCTTCTTACAAATTAAAAAAAAAAATCACTTTATATATTTTAAATTTTTTTTATTTTTATGTGAATTGGTGTTTTGCCTGCATGTATAACTGTATAAGGGTGTCAGATCTTGGAATTACAGACAGTTGTTCGTTGCCATGTGGTTGCTGGGAATCGAATTCAGGTCCTCCAGAAGAACAGTCAGTGCTCTTACCATTGAGCCATCTCTCCAGCCCCACTTTATATATTTAAATCAAGAGTTTACACCATGAGTTCCAATCAAAACAACTTTATTTACTTTAGGTTCCCTGTTATAATTATCAGTAAATAATACAAACCAAAGAAACTCAATATCTCATTTGAAAACACAGTTCAATTTTTCTTTAAATTAAATGTTAAAATAGGAAATGCTACATAAAAGAAGCTGAAGCAAACACAGAAAGATATAGCACAGGTTCTCGTTTCTATGTATTAGCTAAAGTATCTTGGCAAAGCATAGAATGGGACTTATCAGAGAGTGGGTGGTCAAAGGTATGAGGATAAGGATGGAAGAACAAATTGACATGTTTAGCAGTACAGGACTGTGACTGTGGTTAACAGTGAATAGTACATTGCAGAACAGGTAGAAGGGAGAACTTCACTCCCAGCACACAGAAACGGTGCGTAGTGGATGTTTGAAATAAAAACAAAGCAGTTGCCCTGCTCTGTTACATAGTGTATGCCTGTGTTGCAATATCATACTGTATTTCATAAATATGTACATTTAACATGGCATTCATTTTTATAATTAAAAGTATAGCCAAAGATACCTCATGCCTATAACCTGAGTTACAGCATGATAATGTCTTCAATTAGAAATATATAAATACATTTTCACAGACGATGCTCAAAATAAATTTCGAAGTGAAATTCCCATCAGTGTAGTATGTAAAGAGCATCATAAGAGGGTCTTGCCTAACAGAGACAACTAAGGAAAACCACAACTGATCACTATGCAGAGCTGTGGAGCCCGTCTCAATTAACACCTCTGCAAAACACCCCACACCTAAGGCTCAGGGAACACCATGGAAGAGAAGGTAAGGTTCTAAGGGTTGGATGACCCAGGCTGTGGCTCCTGATAATGTCAAAAGCTGCACCCATAAAGTCTCACAAACACGACTGCCCAAAGAGGACATACAGACAGGCAAAATTACTGGGGGGGGGGGGAGAGAAGCCCAGGAGGCCTCAAGCCAACAGGCATCCAAGTTAAAAAGGAAGTGGGACAGATGGCCCTCCCCAGGGAAAAACACACTAATTGATTATCCAGTAACAAACATATGTCCTGGAAACATACATACAAGAACCATTCTATGTACTCAACAGGTTATATGGCCATAATTTAAAGGAAAGCAGGGAGGATATATGGGAAGGTCTGAAAGAAGAAAAGAGAAGGTAAAAATGTTCCAATTAAAACACAATCACACACAAAAAATTAAGTCATAACATAGCCAAATCCCTAAGGTTCAGTGAAAGGATCATGAGTGATACCACATACAGAAATGAGAGGAACCAGTGAGCAGAGTGCAGCTTTTCAAAGACAATACAAGCAGAAGACAAAGCATGGACAGAAAAGCACAACTGCTCACTAATTCTGCCACCATGATATTCTCTACAAGAGTAGGGACCAAGCAATCATGGACCCTCTGGACCTAGTATAAGTCAAAAATCAATCCTTCCTTCCTTACACTGCTTCAGACATTTTCACCACAACAAGAAAAGTATCTGATACATCAACCTAGAGAGACAGGAAGTAGCAGGTTAATGGAAATTCGAGCTAAAGAAATGGCTGGAGTAATGAGTTGTCAAGGGTACTGAAAGTCATATGTTCTACATCTTCACTGTAGTCGGTCATACTACGCACCTACATAAATTAGTCAAAACAAGAAAGAGACTCGAAACTGGCACATGTTTTACTAAATGTAAATTATACCCCAACTTTGTGGGATACAATATGGGCAGAAAAATGGCTCAATAGGCAAAGCACCAAAGCAAGTGTGAGGACCTGGGTTCAGATCCCTAGACCTAGGAAAGGTGAGCACTGTAATCCCACAAAGCCTGCAGGAAGCTAACCTGCATAGTCAACAGCTGCACAAGGCATCCCATCTCACAGAAGTGAAGATCAACACAGAGGCTGCCCCCTAACCTCCACACGTACGTATCCAGGCTTATATACATGAACAAACACACATATACACACAAAACATTTTTACAAAGGAAAACCAAGGGCTGGAGAGATGGCTCAGAGGTTAAGAGCACTGACTGCTCTTCCAGAGGTCCTGAGTTCGATTCCCAGCAACCACATGGTGGCTCACAACCAACTATGATGAGATCTGGTGCCCTCTTCTGTACACTATATACATAATAAACAAATATTTTTTAAAAAACAAAGAAAAATCAAATTTTCATGACAAATTCCAAACATATAAATCTGTGTAAGTCTTGTCTTAATCATGCTTACAGAGTTATATAATTTGATTAATGATTCACAAACCCTGTCCTATCTACAGGAGAGTTCTTTCTAGTTTAAATCAATGCAAAACTAGGTACAGGTGAGAGTACTGCCTTTTCAACAGTCAAGAAGAGAGAAACGAGGTCTGTGAGTGTAAGGTTAGCATAGGCAATGTAGTCAGATCTATCTCAAAAATGTGTTTAAGGGCCAGGCATGGCTGTGTAAAGAGACTCTGTCTCAAAAACAAACAAAACAAAAAAGAGAAAAACCATCCTAAACTGGGGAGCAGAAGGACAGCTTAGCAGTTAGGAATACTTGCTGCTCTTATGAGGATCTGGATTTGGTTCCCAGCACTCACATAATTCAATACACAATCACCTATAACAGCAGTTCCTCTGCTCTGGCCTCTTAAGTGAATCTCCAAATCTGCTATGACAAACTGGTATTAAGCATAGCTCTAAGACAGAATACTTTAATAGCCTAATGCTTAATGTCTTAAGAAAAAACCCCACAAAACTTAAGAAGAAAAAATAGAAAATGGAAATATCTTGCTTAGTGTCACTTACTATCAGAAAACAGTGACAACACTGCCTTGTTACACACAGTGAACTCTAACTACAATGAGCCTCCCAGACACTTGCTCCCCCTTACTATGGCAAGACTTTGTCACACCCATGGGAAACAACTGGCATAACACTTTAACATCCAAACATTAAAGAACAGCAGTGAAGCTTGGTGGTTAGCTTGTGCACAGCAGTTCCCATAGTGGCACACAACACTGTACTCTATGGAACAGTGACTTATAAAAGCAGTACAATAGTTTCTCTTTAAGGAAGAGCCATTCCACACTAGCAGCCCTTAAACAGAGTTTCCTTACATAGAAACTTCAAGTTATACTTTTCACAAACCTTAAAAGCTACAAATCTTAAAAAATATTCCCAGAATTAAAAATGATCTCTAGAGGTCATGGGTCATGGAGATGGTGCAACAGGTAACAGGACTAGCTGCTGAGAACCTGAGTTCAGATCCTGACACCTATCAGTGTCAGGATAAACCAGGCACAAGCCCCCTGCAACTGTAATTCCAATACTGCAGCAGAGAGACAGGAAGAAAACAGAGATAAGAGGAATGTGTCTCAGACTGAGCAAATACTAAGTAAACACCATAAAAAGTTAGCCTTTTTACGACCATGACATAATCAATGCACTCCCGAGTGTAATACAAGCAAAAAAGCAAAGTAAACAAAGACATTAGTAATGGGCATATAGTAAACACCGAGTAAATCTAGTTTTCCATTTAACCATAAATTTCTCCTCCATTAGTCATTTTAAAAAAGAAATTATTTCACTCAAATTAAGGTCTAGCAATTTAAATATTCAAATGGAAGAGTACAATGGAATGATTTTCCCTAGCAAAAACAAATTATTTAAGAATATTTCCAATAAAGAATTTTGTTTTGTTTTTCAAGACAAGGTTCTCTGTGCAGCCCTGACTGTTCCAGAATCCTCTCTGA
This sequence comes from Sigmodon hispidus, assembly GCA_004025045.1. Taxonomy (NCBI): domain Eukaryota; kingdom Metazoa; phylum Chordata; class Mammalia; order Rodentia; family Cricetidae; genus Sigmodon; species Sigmodon hispidus. Next base: position 167,382 of record PVIH01001217.1, read on the forward strand.
GGACCAGGCTAGCCTCTGACTCACACCTTTAATTCCAGCACTTGGGAGGCAGAGGCAAGAGAATCTCTGAGTTTGAGGCTAGCTTGATCTACATAGTGAATTCTAGGACAGTCATATATAGAAAGGTCAGTCACATAGTAATATAGTGTTTCAAAAACAAAAGAAGAAAAATTTAATAAAATAACAGTAGTTAGCATGTGTAAGAACCTATATTCAAGCCCTAGTACAACCATCACCACCAACAAAGCAATGGTGGGGGCTGAAGCAGTAACTGGGTACTTAAGAAGCACTGGCTGTTCTTCTAGAGGATTCAGGTCCATCCCCAGCACCCAAATGACAGCTCACAATTGTCACTCCAGTTCCAGGGCATCAGATGCCCTCTTCTGGCCTCTGCAGGCACTACACACATGGTATCAAGTAAAATATTCAGGCACATAAAATAAATCTTTAAAAACACCCGTAGTTGTATGTACCGCTGTCCACAGTGCACAGCCTTCAGCACTCCTACAGCAGCTGTGGTCTGTCGCTCAAATCCTTGTCCTATGTGATCCGCATGGGCTCTTGTCCTGTCTTCAAAAAGCATCTCCCGAGGCTCACTGGTTCGAGGTAGATACTGAAGGTTTTTTATTTCATTGGTAGTTCTGTTTTTAAAAAGAGATTTGCATTTAAATAATGAGGCTTCTTTATCAGACATTTCATAATCACATAATTTCAGAAAGAAGGAGATGTTTAATTCTTAAAATGAATAAAGGCAAACAAAAAATACGATATGTGAATTCCCTAGTCTGGGAAATACCTTTCACAAAAGTGGCGGCCCTGGAGTTTGGGCTACTTTGTAGAAGATTGTGCAGTTACTTAATACAACACATACATCATTTTTAGATGTATGTATTTGTGTATACAGTGTACTGTCTGTTTGCATGTATCCCTGCCTACCAGATGAAGACACCAGATCTCATTATATACATGGTTGTGGGAAGGGTTGTGATTACCAGAAACTGAACTCAGGACCTCTGGAAGAACAGTCAGTGCACTTAATTGCTGAGCCATCTATTAAGCCCTTATTTTGGGGGGTGGCGGGAAGGGTAGGGCTTCTCTGTGTGACAGCTCTGGATGTCCTGAACCTCACTCTGTAGGCCAGGCTGGCCTCTAACACACACATCCAACTGCCTGTGCCTCTTCAATGCAGGAATTAAGTGAGGCACCGCTGCCCAGCTAACAGGTACGTTTTAAACGCATTACCTCAATATTCCCATGGCATCTGCTGCAGGCCGGTACTATCTAGGTGCGGAGACTAGAAAAGGAGACTACAGACCCGAAGGCTGCTACCTCAGGAGACTCTCAAGAAAGATCACTAGGTTAGCAGGAGAGCACTCGCGCCCACCACCTCATGCCCCCAGAGTTAACAAGGACAACAACGCGGGCAGTGGCTCCACAAAACAGCTCACTGGAGGCAGAAAGAAAGACTTTCAACATAGTCATCTTCCACTGGCCCTCTTGTCCACTCATAAGCACACAAAACCTACCTGTGCCCACTTATCCTCACACTGCAGAGCTATCTCCAGTTAGTCTACAGAACGGGGGAAAGGGAGAAAGCAACACTAGCCAGAAACCTGCTTTGGTCGGGGTCACCCCCACAATCTGTCCCTCTCCTCCTCGCTGGCCCTGTGAGTCACTCCACAGATCAAACCCCCCACTCCACTGCCTGCTGCTCTCTGCATCCCTGCGTTCCTTTTACCAGACTGTAATATTTTTTGTACTTTGTGATAATACTCTACCTATATCAGAAAATTCCATCATGCTGGTGCTATCTACAGAAGGCTAACACATAAGCAGCATGCAGTGCTGTATTATTTGAACTCCAACAGGCCATGAAAGCATCACATATATCATGGGCTCTAAACCTTGAAGTACATAGAAATTCCTCCAGGGACTAGTGAACCTTTTTAAATTACATCTAAAACTTTGTGTCTATATTATTCTAGCAACAGACTTTCTGATTAAAGCTATTTGAGTTCCTGAAACAGTCAAGGTGCGATGGTACATACCTTTAATTCCAGCACTTGAGAAGCTAAGACAGGTGAATCTCTAAGTTCAAGGCCACCCTGGTCTACATAATGAGTTCCAGAACAGCTAGAAAAGCAAGCACTGAGAGAGGGCTTAGCAGTTAAAAGCCAGGACTACTCTTTCAGAGAACCAGAATTCAGTTTTCCAGAGTCTATGCTGGGTGGCTCAGAACCAGCTATAATTCTGGCTCCAGGGGAGTATAATAACCCTGTCCTCCACAGGCACTTGTACATACATGAATATACCCATATACAGAAACATACCCAAACATAAACACCTATTTTTTTTTAAAATTTCAGTAATCTTTCAAAAAAGAAAAAAAAATAAGTTCCCAAAACCACAACTTTACAATGCTACCAACTTAGAAACTAACTCATTGATTCCATTATTTATGTAGCAATAGACACCATAAAACAAGCCCAACAGAATCCCTGCAGTCATGAAACCCAACATTTACTTAACGACATCTTGTCCTGTTTTGTTTGTTGATTTAGATTTATTCATTTTATGTACATGAATGTTTTGCATACAGATATGTAGTACATCATGTGTGTGTGTGGTACCTTCTGGGCAAGAACATTGAATTCCTGACACTGGATGGTTGTGAGTCACCATGTGGGTGCTGGGAATGGAACCTGGTCTTCTACAAGAGAATAATTTATCCATGTAACCTTTAAAAAAAGACACATTCAGGCTGGAGAGATGGCTCAGCAGTTAAGAGCACTGGCTGCTTTTCCAGAGGTCCTGAGTTCAACTCCCAGCAACCACATGGCAGCTCACAGCCATCCGTAATGAGATCTGGTGCCCTCTTCTGGCCTGCAAGTAAAACACCGTATACATAATTATAAGTAAATCTTTAAAAAAAAAAAAAAGACACACTCATCTCTAACACCCCCAATTCTATGACCATAAAGTTTACTTAGTATACATTTTTCCAACTTTTGCTCCATGTACACAATTTTTAAAATAAAATTTTAATAACTATTTGAGAATATCACACATGCATAAAATGTTTGATCATATTAATCTCCTATTCTTCCCTATAACTCTTGGATGCTATTAATGTCCCATGTAGGGAGGAGCACTACACTGGCACTGGAATAATACATTCTGACCAGTTCTGAGTTTGTGTTTACCACTGTCTACCACACAAAGATCACAGTGCTTTTTTGAACCAGAATTCCTTTTGTAACTGTGAGCTCGATATATAGCCCAGACTGACCCTTTGAACTTAAAGTAATCTACCTTTCTAGACTTCCTAAATACTGGGATCATAGGCATGAACCACTATACCGTCAACACAAATACAAATAATTTTTTTTCTTTTCATAAAAACAGAAAAATAAAACAGGCATGGTTATGCATGACTTTATCCCAACACTTAGGAGATCAGGCAGGAGAACCTCAAACTCAAAGCCAGTTCTGGATATAATTAACAAGACTTTGTCTCAAGTAATCATATTAGCTTCATCCCTGATTATGGTGTGAAATAATCAACTGGAAGGCCAGAGACACAAATAGTCAGAGAATTTTGAAGAACATGCAAGAGAAATTATTGAAATACATTGCAGCAAGCCTAGCAAAGGGACCACAGACCTAAAATGCAGTTAACATTCTTTTATAGCAGCTAAAAGAAAGTTATTTGATCTATACCTTATGGGACATTTGCTCCTTGTTTAGACAGGTAAGTGAGCACTTTCATTACTTTGTTTAGTAAACATGGCAGCATTATTTCTCATAATACCAGATATCTGTGTAGGTCCCACTGGCCATTAGGAGTTGGACTCTAGAAGACTGTAGAAGAAACCATATGTCACTAGGGTCAGTCTCCAAATAGCCCATTCCTGATTAAGTATGGGAATTTTGCCCTCATTTTTGACCTTTTGTCTCTACATTGATTTTCTATATTTTGCTCTTTTTAAGGGTCATAAATATTAAAATGTTTAATCTTATCATCTTGGCTGAATGGATAATCACCTAGAATACATACCTCTAGGTTTGTCTTTGAGAGAACTTCCAGAGAGATTTAACTGAGGAAGGAAGACCTAACGTGAATGCAAGTGCTGCCATTCCACCAGCTAAAGTTCCAAACTAAACAAGAGTTCCTCAAAATAATGACCAAAGATCGCTGGCATTCCTATGTTCCTGACACGGATGGAAATAAGTAAACACCTCAATGACGGGTCCTCTTAAAACATTTAATTCACTACCCATAACACACTGACAGCCTCTTCCTTAGAATTACTGTCAGATACCTTGTTATGGCAATCTAAAAAGTAACCAATACAAATATTCTTCCAGAACTAAAGAATATTTTACCATTAGTTTTTAAAGTAATATATGAAACATACTCAATCATTACCTAAAGGTGGACAGACACATTTAAATTTCTTTGTTACTGTAAACAATGCCACAATTAAGATTCCTACATACTAGCACCCAGTGTTTTTATTTCTCAGATCTTCCAGAGGGTAAGAGATCACAATTAGATGTTACTTTCAAAAAACTGTAACCGATTACTCTTCTGCAAACAATATATAGAAGGCTTACTTTGAATGCCTGTAAGTCTATAATTTTATTATTTGTTGCCAAAATAATGAACAGAAATTAACCCCCATCCTCACTATTCAATGAAACTTACTTGCCTAGTGATTGTGTTTCTACTAGATTTTTACATGTTCTCAACAGTTTGAGAAATCTTCTTGGTGTATTAGCTTTAGTCTGTCACATTTTAATCCAGTCAGTAACTGTTTTGTACTCTGCTGTTGAGACCTATTTTCCCCCAACAGTTCTGTCACTAGGTGGCTGGGTTTGTTTGTCTGGCCTTGCTAGGAAGATGTCTTCCAGACTTCTTAGTCTTATGGTGGCATGTTACTGCTGACCAGTTCATCTCTGACACTAAGAGACAAGAGCTCTGCCTGTTTTCTTTAAGACAGACTACCAACAATTAATTCCAATTTAATTTTCTCGATCTCTCTCAATAGATACATTAAGATACAAATAAAATCAGATCTATTTATGAGTTTTATCCTCTTTCAATAGTCTATTTGAGGTTTTTGTTTTGTTTTGTGATTTTGGAAACAGATTTCTCTCTGTAGCTCTGACTGTCACCCGCCCACTTCTGCCTCCCAAGTACTGGGCTAAAGACATGCCAACCTCCGGCTTTATCTGAGTCTCATGCTAATTGTCAGTGACTCTCAGTACCCTTCTTCCCTCTTCAGTTTCTTCTTTTTAAAATGTAAATTCATTCTTTTCAGTGTTAGGAGGAAAAGTACACATGAAATGAAAAACAAATTGAAGGTCTTATCATTTTTCTCCAATCCAGAAAACAGTGGATTTTCCTTTTCTCTTTGTATTATTTCATGTCCTCCCATAAGATGGGTTAGTTATTAAAACAAGCTCTGAATATTTGTTAAATTTATTCTAAACAGTTCATTTCTCTGTATGACTAACATCCTTTTCCCACTCCTATTGTAGAATATCATTTTAATATGTGTTGCATTTGTTTATGCTGTGGAACAGTTGTTTAATGATACAAGGATGTGTTGGATTCTCTTGTGCTGCATTTGTTTAACTCTGTAGTGCTGTGGTACTGTGCCTGTCTAAAACACCTGATGGTCCAATAAGAGCTGAACAGCCAATATCAAGGCAGAAAAAGGATAGGCGGGGCTGACAAGCAGAGAGAATAAATAGGAAAAGAGAGACGAGAAGATCAAGAACAAGAAATAAGGAGAGGAGGAATCCAGGGGCCAGCTACCAAGCCAGACATAGAATAAAAAAGAAAGAAAAGACATACAGAAATAGAGAAAGGTAAAAGCCTAGAGGCAAAAGGTAGATGGGATAATATAAGAAAAGCTAGCAAGAAAACAAGCCAAGCTAAGGCCAAACATATATTAAACATATATTTAAAAAAACATAAGCCTCTGTGTGATTTATCTGGGAGCTGGGTGGTAGGCCCCCAAAAGAGTAAAAAGCCAAAGAGTAAAAATAACCAACTACACAATATAATTATAGTTTGTTCTCATGTGCCTATTTTTTATGTCTCAGTTATTGTAGGTGTTTTATTATCACATAATATTAACATATGGCCTATTCTGTGAATTTTCTCCCACTTATGCTGTAGATCTGTCAATCTTCTATAGTAGACACCCTCCCACACACACACACATACACACACACACAAACCAAGCCATCCTCACTTGTGGACAACAAACCTTTTCCTTTTGAAGGGTGACTTTGGCATGTCAGCCACAGGGATCATCTGTTCTCCTGGACGCACCCACATGATGGGACCATCATCACTATCTTTCCGACTCTCTAATTTTAGACTAGATAGTGTTCCCCACGGCAATGTACACTAGAAACAAATAATTACACAGATTAATTATTTTCAAGATATATCTTCAAATACATAGTAAAACTACTGCAAGGAGGGATATGTGGGTGGGGCAGGAAAGAAAAGGGGAAAATAATGTAATCATAATCTCAAAACAAAAAAATAAAAAGTTGACCCCAAAGACAACAGATTGAATAGACTGTTATTTTTTTAAAAAAAATTACTTTCTAATTCTCCTTATGAGAATCTTTATAATGTACTAACAACGGCTAAATAAAATTAGACTAGAGAAGAAAAAACTGTTCCAGTTTTAAACACAAATACATATACAATTTAAGCATTTGAAATATATACTATATTAATATAACCCTATTTATTCACATACTTAGTTAGCTTCAAACATTCCAGAAGAACAATCACACACAGGTGATTCACTGACCCACCCTGCTAGAGGCACAAGTCAATGTATTCATTCATCATCTGTTACTTTTCTTTCTAACAAACACAGGGATGGATATTTTTAGGAATGGCAGGACCACCGTGATCAGCGATGGCGTTCATCACCTCATAGCCCCATTCCAAAGAACTTATCTTTCTAGGAACAATGCTTAAAATAAAATTTGGAGCAGCTATTTCAGTAATATTCTTAAAGCATTGCTTAGTAATGACCGTAATCAAAGTACTCAGTTTGACTTGCTGGGGAAGGAGGAAGTTTCAAAGCTACAAAGGAAGAAAGGGTAGTAAAACAAGGACATGAAAGCACATAAGGCAGGAAATCGGTCATGGCGTGGGGGACAGAAGAAGTGACAGCCACGTGCTGTGCACCACAGACAGACCTACACTTCAGGAGACGTTCACACTCATCTTTGAATTATCCATTATCAAATAATTAACTGCCCAGTTCACAGATTTCTTTCTCAATGGGATGATACCCCAGGTAACCCACAGTAAGAATGCAGCAGTTGCTTCAAAACTGAAAGGGAAAGCCTGCGAGACAGCTCAGCAGGAAGCCCTTGGCACACAAAACTAACTGGTGACCTGAGCTTGGTGCTCACAGCTTGTGCAAATGTGAGAAGAGATAAAAATTAGCATTAAGAAGGCAGGGTGGGGAGGTCCCACAAACCTGTCCTCTGACAGCTGCGAGTGCATCGTGGCACATGTGTGCCCTCACTCCACATGTACTGAGAACAATGAACAATTCTTCTGAAAAGTATAAAATGGAATCTGATTAGAAAAATTTTAGAGACTGTAATGGAGCATGAGCTGATACTGTACAATCCCCATGCCAGTTTCCCATATGTCAAGCTAGCACACTTTTGATCTTAACTGTTGACTAGCCATCCTTCCTAGCCATCTTCCAGCCTCTACTTAGTCTACAAACACAAATAGATGGCAGGAACAGGCAACGGGACTTGTTGGCTCACCCTCTAACTTTTCCAGTACAGATTGAGATTGAGAAATTGTACATATGTATGTATGTGTGTATATATGTGTGTATATATATATATATATCTCACAAGATTATGGTTTTCTTCCTTTTCCTTCTTTAGATTTAAATAAAATTTTTAAAAATTAATTCTAAAGAGCCATGTATCTGTATTAACTATAACTGGAAAGTAACATACTACTGAGAATGCGGACTTTCTCTTACTTTTAAAAATGGTGATTCCTCCAACATGTCAAGGAACTCAGGGAAGAAATCTCCCACTTCTTCATCAACTGCTCCCACCAAGCTTATCTGTCTCATGGGGCCAGCTCTGTAAGTACCATGAGAATATGTTCTTTTTACCTGAGGGACATGAAGTTTAATTAAAAGTTAGACATGTAGATATAAAGTGTTTCCTATTGCTGCATAACAATAAGTTACATTATATCAGACTACTAGAACATAGTAGGAAATAACAAAAACACAAGGCAAGAAAAAAAAAAAAGCCTGTAATAACAATGAGGTATTTTATTTAAAAAAATATTAATCAAGCCAGATAATTTCTGCTTCTTTCTCTGCAAACTAATTGATGGAAGGGTTCAAATAAACAATACTGTATAGACAACTGACTATGCACCATCACTAATAGCACAAGAGTTTGGTTTTTGATACATAATGCTACTAAAAATATTCAAAATGACATATCACTTTTCTAAACTGGCAGCTCCTGTCTTTTATTACAACTGTAATTGGACCCCCATTACCAGTGCTTTGAATGTCTAAAAGTCACCAAAGATTATCTTTCATTCTGGTTCAAGATTTTTAACTAGTGGCCAGTTCACATTTCTATCATGAACGCTGATGAAATGGCTGAAATTCAGAGTTGCAAATCTGAATCAAATATCAAATAAACTCCTGCTCTCATCTAGATCCCAGACTGCAGAAGACAACATAATGCTGACTATATAAAGTACCTGTTAAAATGCTAGCCACTTGTGAGACGTCCAAATGTTCAAAACAAAGCAGTCTACGTCTTTGGGTTTACTGACACTTAGATTTTTCACAGGCACATTTACTCCTCACAAAATGACAGTTTGTTAATATACAAAGAATAAAAAATGGTAGGTATTATTTTAAGCTTTTTTCCTAAACAAACTTTAATCAAAATTCCAGTGAACATTTTTTTCAGAGGACTTTGTGCCCACTATATATAGAAGGTCAACTGATCAGCCTGCCCAGGACTGACCTAGTTTAAACAAGGTCCCATAACAGAGGCCTACATGACCTACATGACCAAGCTTCTGTCACAGCTGTAAAATCTACACAGCTGCAGTGGAAAGTATTAACATACGCACAGTACCTTAAGTACAACCCACATATTTTAGGAACCATGACAGTAAATATTCTATTGTACTAGAAAAACTCTAAGAATTTTACTTTTATCATGATCAACAAGCATTGATTTTTTAAGTTTTTATTATAATGAACAATAAGTTTATTTATAAGAAAAGTTTAACTTTTCCATTATCCGTTAAAAATTCACTGCTGGATAAGCAGGGGATGTATTCACTCATTAGTGGACTTTAAACAAAAAGCAAAGAACACGCAAACTGCAAACCACAACCACTGAACAGCTTGGGATCTGAAGCACCTTGGACTGGTACCTCGAAGCCCATTCCCTCCAGAAGAACACCTGACCCAGTCTTGATATTGGGGTGAGGAAATCGGACTTGCGAGGAGTGGATGCTGAACTAAGTCAGCCACCTTGGGACCTCCTGCCCTTTCCAGGGAGGAGATGAGGAGATAGGGAGAAGAGAGAGGGACTGGAAGGGGCGGGAGAGGGAAGGGACTTTGAATAAGGGGATACATGGATAAAAAATGAGACTTTATTCTATAAAAGTAAAAAAAAAAAAAATTTAAAAATTGACTGCTGGGATCACAAACAAAGTCCAAAGTCACAGAATGTCTAGATTATCCCCATCTTACAGCGACTCTGTTTCCTAAAGAGCCCTATCACTCCCCATATCAGCAGTTCTCAACCTTGGAGCTGCACCAGATATTTACGTTACAATTCATAACAGTAGCAAAACTACAGTTATTAAGTAGCAACAAAATACTTTTATGCTTGAGGAACACGAGGAACTGTACTAAAGGGTCACAGCTTTAGGAAGGTTGAGGTCCACTGCCCTACAGAAATAAAACTCAAAGCCTAAACTTGACGTTGCACCATTCTCAGGCTCTAGGTGCTTAAATAATTTAACAGCATCACAGTAGGAAACTTGGTCATGAGTGTGTTCAGTAAGGTAGTCTTTAACAAAGCTAAGGTTACCAAGCTGAACTCAAGAATATACCAGAATACAACACAAAACTCTTTTACATGGTTCTGCATTCATGTCTGAGATCTACATGTGACCAAATGAGTTATGACAGACGGTAAGGCTATTATTAAATAGAGAAATAAAGGCTGAGAGTACAGGATCTGTGGAATCCCTTGCCTAGCACTTATAAAATCAATCCCCAACACAGGTGGCAAGGGAGAAGGGAAGAAGTAAAATCTACTTATGTTGGAAGGGATTAGAAAAAGGACAGTTAGGGAGGTGATATTTCTAAGCATGCAGGTAGTTTAGTTTCCTGTACATAGTTTAAATCAGATACTTAAATACCAACCACATCACTAATCAATCCTAAACAACAATAATCCTTCTTATCCATATACAAACAAAAAGACAAAAATACCAAAAGGTAGGTGGGCATGGTGGTGCACACACCTTTAATCTCAGCACTAAGGATAAGGAGGCAGAGGCAGGTGGAACTGAGTTCAAGGTCAGACTGGTCTACAAAGTAAGTTTCAAAACAACCAAAGTTCCACAGAGAAAGTTTGTCTCAAAAAAGGGGGGCGGGTGGAGGCGCAGGGAGATGGCTCAGTGGTTAAGAGCATTGGCTGCTCTTCCAGGGGACATGGCAGCTCACAACTATCTATAACTCCAGTCCCAGGGTATCCAACACCCTCACACAAACACACATACAAGCAAAGTACCAACAAAATAACTTTTTGAAATACCAAAACATTAAGTTATGGAAGATGAGATGAACACATGTCCACTTAACTACATCAAAAGTTAATAATGTATATGGTCTAGCATGAGAAAGTGGGCATTGATTTTTCAATGAGTGAATTCTTCTAGAACAGTCAGTACAACCGTGATATGAGCTATCCCCAAGACCTGAGTATGCTTAATACACTCTCAAAGTAAAAAAAAAAAAAAAAAAAAAAAAAAAAAAAAAAAAAAAAAAAAAAAAAAAAAAAAAAAAAAAAAAAAAAAAAAAAAAAAAAAAAAAAAAAAAAAAAAAAAAAAAAAAAAAAAAAAAAAAAAAAAAAAAAAAAAAAAGAACGTATTGTCCTCTATGCAATAATTAAATATCTGCATACAAAGTAACACATCAGGAAAAAACATTATCTTAAGTGAACTTAAAGGCAATTTAGGAAACAGGAGACACGTAAGTCTGAAATTATAAGTCAATTTAGCTAATATGTAAATGAAAACACTATGTTTGAAATAATTTATTTCTCTGATAAGTAAAAAATTGGCTCCTACCCCAATATCAATTAACTTTTTAAAAAAAATATTTATTTATTTATTATGTATACAGTATACAGAAGAGGGTACCAGATGTCATTATAGATGGTTGTGAGCTATCATGTGGATGCTGGGAATTAAACTCAGGACCTTTGGAAGAATAGCCAGTGCTCTTAACCTCTGAGCCATCTCTCCAGCCTCAAAGAAAGCTTTTTTATTTATTTGCTTTGGTGTTTGCCTGGAACTGGAACTACAGACAATTGTGAGCCACCATGTGGGTGCTGGGAATTGAACCCCAGTCCTCTGGAAGGGCAGCCAGTACTCTTACCCACTGAACCATCTCTCCAGCCCTCATTTAACTTTTTAAAAAAAAAATCCAGGTAACTGTTTGTACTCCACATAAAGGGAGTGGAGGCTGGTGTATGGTTGAGGACACATCTTTAATCCCAGCACTCAGCTGACAGAAGCAAGCAGATCTCTATTGCTTGAGTCTATCCTGGACTACATGGTGAGTTCCAGGATAGCCAAGGCTATAGAGTAAGATCTTTTCAAAAACAAAGGTGGTGGGTAGTTAAGTCAGGTACAACAGCACAGACCCATTAGGGAGGTGACACAGGGTACTGAGAGTTTGAAGCTGGCTGAGGAAGGAAGACATAGATACTAAGCTTTAAAAAACAATAGCTAATACTCAGAACATCAGAGTCATTAACAAATTTAACATTTAGCGCATGTGAAGTAAAATCTGCATGTTTAAGTATAGATTAAATTAATGTACCACAAACAGAAAAAAATGGGTAAAACTTGTTAGAAGCAACTGATTTGACTAGATCTGGCGTTTTAGATAACAATGATCATTTTACTGATTAAAATTCTTTATTAATCCAACCAAAAATATGTCAAGATGCAACATTTAACCAATATGACAAACCCATATAAAATCAGAATAATTTACTTTAATAACCACAGTAAAGTAGTAATAATAATGTATTCAAATTGAAAAGTATAAACTTCTTGGTAAAATACACAGATGGCAAATAAATAAAATATATATATTTCTCATAAAAATACAAATGGTTGATTTTAATGACCCCCATTTTATTCTAACAGTATACTACTCAAAATTTGCTTATTATATTGGGTAAAGTTAAATAAGACCATATGAAAATAAGATCTAAATTCTCTAAAAACCAACTATGACAATTTCAAGTAGGAATGACCCAAAAGGCAGTTGGGAGGAAAAAGGGAGAAGATAAAGATTAGGAGACTCTAAGGAGCTAAAATAAATCTCACAAGATTGTGGCTCATAAAGCTCCCCCACTGTAGATATGTGTACTCCTATTTTAGGCACAATTATAATAATCTTTCAGATCAAAAGGGACTTAAAAACCCACAAATTTTAAATGAAAAAGAAACAGTGATAGGCACAGCTACAGCAGCATCATTATAATGACTATAATGACTGGGGCAGAAATAAAAGTTAAATTATGGTGCACATGTCCTTGAAGATTTAGTAAAGACACAGTCATATCCTTACTAAATATCTTTATTAAAATCTTGGCAACATTAATTAGGGGGGAAAATCACTTATCTGCAAAACTTCAAATCCTGATAAATAGATGTATGCATTTACTTCTATTTACTTCATTAAACCATGAACCCATTACTTTTGATACATTTTTTCAAAATTAAAAGATGTAACTATTTGCTTCTAAAAAGAAAATGCAATGTATTATAAAGATCATCCATATAGTTCCTCTATATTTGAGCAGATGAAATGATAGATCTCAAAAAAAGCATAATAGGAGACAAACATGATATATATATATATATATTGTATTTTGCAAAAACCTATATATACATAGTGCCATTTATAAGACATGTAACATGGGCACATAAAAAAAATTAAACATCACAACCCATTCAAAAATACAGATGAAATGCAGGATGTAGCTCAGGTGGTAGAGTGCCTAGCATGCAAATATGCAAACTGGGGATTCAAACCACCACCCCGGGCTGTGTGAGACCAAGTATAGGGCTTAATTTAAATCTTCCCTGTAGTCTCCCTCTCCAGAAAGAAACTGCATTGTCATGGCTGCACTTGGCAGGCAAAGGCAGGTGGGTCTTAGATCAAGGCCAGCTTGGTCTACACAGAGAAACCCTGTCTTGAACTCCAGCTTGCCCTTGCATGATCACGAAAGTCCCATTCTTGTGCCTCTCTCTCCAAATCCCACCCACTCAGAGATTGTCCAAACAAAGGAAAGGTGCCAAATAGCTCAATTCTGCATTCTAGGCAGCTACTGAGGCTTCCTCCACTGAATTTGCCTCTGCATAAGTTCCCACCTAAAACGTTCAGTTTTTGATCACACTTGAGCATAAACCCAACTAGTGGTAGACATGTCATTACCCCTGACCTTACACCCAACCACAACTACAAGCAAAGTCTCCTTGCTTTCCATTGTGAGCATGGCTTCTCCGGCCTCATTTCTCTGGGACTAGAGAACAGAGCTAGTCGCTTTGTTCAAATAAAACTGTTGTTACACTTTTTCAATCTGGTTTGATCTGGCTTACTGCATCAGCAGAGGAACTTATTATGGGGGGCTATTATTTATAACACTTGCATGATATAAAAAGAAATGAATAGTGAAAGAACACTGCAGCCATTCTAGAAAGAAATCATGAGCAGAAATAATCTCCTAAGACTCAATGCTATTTTTGTTACAAAGAAAGACTGCTCCATTCGGGGAGCAAAATGATAACTAGAGTTTACACAACATGAAAAATTACTTACATGAAACAACTTATTATTTCCCAAAGTATGTTCCTTGAAACTAGGTTTCTATAGTCAAGTAAGTTTGGAAAATCCTTTTGCATTAGATGTTCATATGTCGCTAAATTTTTGAGAAGGCTCATAGTAAATAACCTTATTTGTTTGATATAGGAATGCATGAAGTATTTTTATTTCAAAACTCAGTTTAATATACCTATCAATATCCCACGCCTTTAAAAGTTATTCTGGGTAGCAATCTGTAAAATACTTAAGACACACACATTTAAACTTGTATCAGTGTCAATTCAGAGTATACAGAAAAACAGGTTAAATGCTGGTGTTTAAAGACAAAAGCGTACAACACATGCTTCTGCCTCATGACTCAGGGAGTAAAGCAGAGTGCCTTATTTTAATAAGTGGATTGTTCATCACATTATTGTTTAACATTTATTTGTTATTATTTATTTGTTTATTTAGTGGGTATATGTTCATGGGAAAGGAAAAAGGAAATTTGTGTGGATGTGCCAAGGCACATGCAAGTCACAGACAAAACATGGGAAATGGTTCTCTCTTTCCACCATGTAGGTTCCAGGGATCAAACTCAGATTAGGCTTGGTGGCAAATGCCTTTATGTGTTAAGCTATCTGTCAGGCCTGTGCTGTGCATATTCTTCCTGATGCAATGTAACCACATCTGCTATAAAGGAGGAGCCACAAGGAGGAGCCATTTCTATGCTGTTATAACACATACTTTCAAATACAACTGATTTAAAACAGGGTTTGTTTTTCTTTGGTGGTGGTGGGGAGACCAGAGGTGGAATCAGTTGTCTACCTCAATCGTTCTCCACCATAATTTCTGAGACATAGTCTCTCACAGAACCTTTGAAAATCTGGCCAGACTGGCTTGTTCCCAGACCTCACACCCCACCCCCCATCTCTTGCTTCCCAGCACTGAAAACACAGAGTGCTCTGCTGCCATGAGCTTTTCTGAGGGTGCCAGAGACATAATCCAGGTCTTCATGCTTATGAAGAAATCTCCTCAGCTCCTTTATTCATTTTATTTTAAAAATATCTATAACTTCAATAAAAATGTTATTATTCAGTAAGACAGAAAAATAGCCTTTGGTACCTGTCTCATGATAGATTAGATATCTATCTGTAGACACCTTACTGCGTAACAGTGTGTAAGCACTTCTTAGTCCTAGCCGACTTCTACTGTAGTTTCCTCTTGACCAACCCTTACATCGTTCTTTCTCTAGTATTCTTAGCCCCTTGTAGCCACCATAAATCTGAGGCTCCATGCATGAGGCCTGGCTTACTTCACTTAATATAGTACTTTAGTAAGTGGTAGACCTTATTTTTTTATTGTAGAATAGGAGTCCATATACATATATCATACATAATTTTTCCTTATCCTTTCACTTGATAAGACTTTCTGTTTCTTGGCTGTTAAAAATATTGTTATAATACAGATGTCAGCACAGGTGTCTGCTTGGCTTCAGCTATATAACCAACCACCAGTGGGACTGCTAGACCCCAGGCAGTTTTACCTTGACATACATAATGGAATGTCTTCCTACATTCTGCAATGGCTCCACTGATAACACTTCCACCAACAGCACTTGTGGATTTCTTTACTCAGTCTGCACTGATACTTGCTGCCCTTAGTCTTTTCTATAGTATCTATAATATATGTAAATCACTCTAATCTTTTAAAACATGTACTTATTTACATTATAATTACACTTATATATTTGAAGGCAGGAGAAGAACAGGTCCCACAGCACACATGACTTGGAATTGCTTCTCTCCTTCTCTGTGAGTCGTATCAAGGGTCAGCCTCATACTGGCAGGCTTCTTGGCAAGGGTCTTCTCCCACTAAGCCATCTATCTCTCAGGTCCTGACCCATTCTAAATGAAGTGAGGCGGTTCCATTGTGGCTTGATATGTGTTCCTGGTGATCAATAATAGAAGAGCACAGCCCAGAAAGAGACCTCATGTGCATGATCAGCTGACTTCTGAACAAGAAGCTGCAGGGCGCTGGCATGTAGGCATCTTTTCACTTCATGCTGAATCCTCTGGGTGCCTGATATATTTAAAACTACAAACTCTATTTGAGTTTTTAATTTTTAAAGACAGAGTTTCACTATCTACCCATGCTAATCCTGATACCAGTGATCTTCCTGCCTCAGCCCCTGGAGAGCTCAGATCACAGGCATGCCCCCACCACACCTGGATGAACCCTGATCTTTATCTACTGCTGTATAATCAATCTAAGATGAATTATAGATTTAAACTGAAAGAAAAAACAATAAAAGTTTTCAGAAGAGAACATCAAAGAATGTCATTATCTTTGAAGTAGACAAAGATTTTAAAATAGGACACAAAATACATTAATCATAATTGAGAAAAAATTATACATTATACATTAATTTAACTTCTGGTCTTCAAAAAACACTAAGAATGGTAAATCAAGACACAGAGTGAGAAGTGTTATTTGGCTAATCAAAAGGTCTGATCTAGGGGCTGGAGAGATGGCTCAGCGGTTAAGAGCACCCTCTGCTCTTCCAGAGGGACCCGGGTTCGATTCCCAGCACCCACATGGCAGCTAACAACTGTCTGTAGTTCCAGTTCCAGGCAAA
>PVIH01001217.1:194032-251886 GCA_004025045.1 Sigmodon hispidus
GTGGGGGGAGAGGAGAGGGGGCGGGCATGAAGGAGGAAGTGGGGAGTGAGAAGAGGTGGAAGAAAGGGAACAGAAGCAAATGTTTTCAGTAGCAAATTATGAAAAATTTTGCTTTAAAAATAAATAGATCACCAGGCAGTGGTGGTCCATGCCTTAAATCCCAGCACTTGGGAGACAGCAGCAAGCCAATCTCTGTAAGTTCAAGGTCAGCCTGGTCTTACACAGTTCTAGGACTACCAGGGCTGTTACACACAAAAACCCTGTTTGGAAAAATCAAAAGATAAAGAAAAAAATAAGTGTTCACTGATACTAACTGCTACCACTAACCTCAGTATATCTTTCATGCGGACAAAGTAAAACATAAATTTTATCCAGGAAAACTGGATCTTCTTTCATATCTAATAAAGGCTATAATATATTCAACTCTATTAGCACACACAGGAAACAGAAGCAATAACAGCTTACTGATTTTCAATCTGTGGTCCTCTGGGAGCAATTTCAGTTCTGAGTACTATGTAGGTTTGTAGGGTGGTGCAAGCATGGGTGGAGGCCAGAGGACAGTCCTGAGTGTCACCCTCAGGAACACCATCAAGCTCCTTCAAGGAAAGAACTCTGGAAGAGTAAGCTAAAGGGCCAGAAGCGCCAGGATTCCTCCTGTCTCCATTTCCCCAAAAATGGGATAACATGAGGGCATCATAACATTTATATGGGTTCTGGAAATCAAGGTCAGATCCTTATACTTAGGGGAAAAAATAAACAAAAACCACTTCACAACATGTTTATATCAAACTGCTGTGAAATATTTGTTTACACTGTAAAGATGAGCCTTTGTCAAGGTATCCTCTGACTGGTTGAATACAGAGTTGAATGGCCAATAGCTAGGCAGGAGACAATAGGTGGGATTTAAAGAGAGAGGAAGAAGGGAAATTCAGACAGCAAAAACCAGTAGACTAGAAGCAAGTCAGATGTGCAGTACTAAGAGGTAACTGAGCCACATGGCAGAGCATAGATTTAAAATAACTATGGGTTAATTAAGATGATAATAATAATAATAGCTGGTTGGGAAATAGCCTAAGCTAAGGCCAAGCTTTCATAATTAATAAGTCATTATTTGCAGTCTGGTGGTCCAAAGATAGACCACCTAGGTCCAATAAGAAAGCTTCCTACAAATAAATTTGATTTCTAACATTATGTTGTCATTCTTCCTAACATGATTTATTTACCCTATCTGTGAGCTCTGGTGTGCCACCAATAACCCAGGACACTGCTTTTGACCTAGTGTAACTGCTCATGAGGAAAACATCTTTAAAATGACATAATGATAAAACTTTAAAATAACAAAAGCAAAGCATGTAGTTTTTCTTATAACTTAATTTTCATTAAGTATGTAAGGTGGCTGGAACATCTGCACATGTACAGAAATAACTGGCATATTTTGGTAAAAAAGTATTTATTTAGACTCACTGAATAAGTTCATGTAGTAGATTGTTCCTTTAAACTAAGAGTAAATGATGCCACTTTGTAAAACAATAAGACTTTCCTACTAAAATCTTTCCATGTGTATAATTATGTATAATAGATACATACTTATGTGTAGTCATACAAAATTTTATATAGGTTTTGTATTGCTTTTTAGTATTTTACATTTTTTTCCTTTCTTTTTTAAATCAGGGTCTTGCTGTGTAGCCCAGGTTAGCCTAGAACTCACTACCCTGCCCAAGCTGGCTTGGAACTTTGGATCCTCATGCTTCAGTCTCCTGAGTGGTAGGATAGGATATAGTTATGAGCCACCATGCTTAGGTTCAACACACACACACACAGACACACACACACACACACACACACACTCACCCATCCATTTATTTATTTATATGTGAGTGTTCAGTCCATCTGTATATGTGCACACATGGCACCTAGTGCCCAAGGAGGTCAGAAGAGGGCACTGGACCCCTGGAAACACAGTGACAGATGGTTGTCAGCCACCATGCTGGGACCTGAACTTGGGTCCTCTGAAAGAGCACAGTGCTGTTAACTACTCATCTCTTCCCTGTGTGCTCAGGGAAAACACAAAGGAAGTGAGATTCAGGTAGGAGAGAGTTAGTTAACTGTTTCATTTTCCAATGTCTGTATGCTACAGCTTGTAACATTACAGAAGAAGCCTCTGAGGAGAGACTAAAAGATGCCAAAAAGAAACCTGTGGCACAGATGACCATTCCTTTGCTCCACAACAAAGATGATTCTACATGCCCTGACCATGTCTAGACAATGCTCCACATATCGGTTCTGCTGGACAGGAAAAGCCAACACATGGTACTTGGAAAGGCAGAGTCGTCACTTTTCCAAATGAATGCTGTTTCTACTAGTATGACCAGCTATGTGCCATATACTGAGGAGAAAGGATAGTGCTGGCTTTGTTGCTTTTTAATCCCAAAATTTTTCTTTCAAAGATGTTTTGACGATTTCTATCTATGTGGTGAGAGAATCTAATATTCCACCCTTCTACTCACATAATCTCCACAGCAATATGAATTATTACTTACCTCCACTGTAATCATTCCCTTAAAATTCTCAGTCACCCTACAGGTTACAAATTAATTCCTTAACCCTATTTTACCCTTGTCTGTTCTTATCTCTAGTTTCACCTTTACTCAGTTCAAAATGTCTCCTAAATCTTCCATCTACTTCAAAATCACGGTAAATATTGTATAGTCCTGGAAAATTCTCAGTTCAATAGGATATCTTCATTTTCTCTAGGGTGTAGTTGCCAATGAAGACTATCTGAGCATGAGTATTCTGAGGCCACAGATTGTTACTCTAATAGCATAAATGTGCATTGGTAACCCAACAGGGTGCAGGGAAGCAAACATCTGGACTATTCATCACTAGCTGCTTCACAGCATAACTGCAGTTATTCAAATCCTGCCTCATTCCATAGCACTATTCCCTGTACTGCATAGACAGGGCGTGGTGGTGCACACCTGCTATCCTAGCACTTGGGACATGAAGGTGAACAGATGAGAATTGCAAGGTCATTCCTCATATCTAGCTTAGGGCCAACCTTGGACTCATGAGACCCTGTCTCAAAAACAAACACAGGGCTAGAGAAATGGTTCAGTGGTTAAGAACACTGGCTGCTCTCAGAGAGGAACTGAGTTCAGTTCCCAGTACTACACTGAGATTCACAGACTCTTTTAAGTCTATTTTTGGGGGATCTGACACTTTGTTCTGGTCTCCCCAACACCAGACACAAACATAGTACATATATAATCATGTAGGCAAAATATTCATACACAGAAGGTTGTTTGCTTTTAAGACCAAAAAGAATACTTCTGGCCACAGAAGGTGGTAAACACCTTCCTACCAGGAGGCAGAAGTTCCAGGCCAGCCTGGTCTACAGAGCGAGTTCCAGGACAGTCAGGGCTACACAGAGAAACCTTCTCTTACAAAGAAAATCAAAACAAGGTACTCTTAAGCAAGCAAAGGTTAGAACAGTGAAGTGTTCCTCCCGGCCTATTCTAATATCTGCAAGAGCATTTGTCACCAGCTCTAGCATGCAACAATTACTTCAGTCCTTTATTTCAAGCTATATAAATGTGATTAAAAACTAATAATCCATACACCAAACTACTATAGTTATCTGTTTAGTGAAGCTTAACCAAGCAAGGTTTAATAACTCATTAAATATATATATACCAAAGCATGTCACCATACAGACTACAAGTCCCTAACAATAGGTTTACTTTTGGCTTTTACAGCATTCTTATTCTTAGCAAATATCAGTATCAAATAATACTTCTTATTTTAAAAACTTGGCTAATAAATACACTCAACATTATAAAATGCAGAGAAAGTTCAATGAATATAAACTTACTTTTCAGAAAAATTTTTACATCTCCATTTTCTTTCTTGATCTCACTCATTACTTTATGCTTCTTTTTCTCTCTCTCTTTTTCTTTATCTTTGATTTTATCTGAAAAGACAAAGAAATATAAAACTTTAATCTTTTTTCTTCGAGAACGTTAGCTCAATTTCTAGAAGTATAATGCGTTAGAAAGCTGAGTGGCTACATATGCCTTCGATTCCAGCACAGAAAGAAGCAGAGGGAAGGGGACCTCAGGGAGCTGCTGGCCAGCCTGGTTTACATATTAAGTCCAGGGTGGCCAAGGGCAACATAGTGACGCCCCATCCCCCAGAAGGCAAAACAATCAAAGAACAAAAAATAAAATAAATGCCGAAAACACAAAAATCAGGAGGAGTGGAAAAAATATGCATTTTTATTTCTCAGTTTAGGACAAATTTCTACATTTCTTTCACTGAGCATACAATACAAATCAAAATTTATCACTGCACACTTAATTTCAATGATTATTTTTTACTCATTTCATGTCTACCAAAATATAGGATTAATTCAAATGACATAAAACAATAGGCTAATCTTTACTGGAGCAGATAAGCAAACTGGACAGTTGTTGCCCTGAAACTGAGCATATCATATTGTTGACACTTACAAACCTGAGGGAATGGTGGAGGACATCAATTAAAGGACTAAACAGAGCTAAGACTAGATTCTAGTCTTCTCACCCTTCTACGTTTTAGGAAGAACATGGCTGGCTAATAAAACCGTGATATTAAATTATGGGGCATAAGAACTTATTGATCTATATCCTAAAAAATCCAAACAACTTTATGAAATGCATTACTATCTTATTTTGTTTGTTCAGTCAACTTCCTGTGAATCATGTTAAGGATAAATAGATGCAGAATGAAAACAAAGCCTTCAAAAGATTATTTTACAAATCTATATTGGAAGCACATAATCTTGTAAGACAAAAGAAATTTTACAATGTATGTGAATACTGCATTATCCCTTAAAAACTTCTTTTCCTAAGTGATACCCTAATCCAGACTATATTCATAGGATACCAAGAATCTGGCCTCCAGATTTTACCAGCAGAAATATAATGTCATTTGCCAATTTGCATTCCCAGCAGCCAAATTAAAAGCATAATAAACAACAGGTGAAATCACTTTCAGTAACATATTAGTGAACTATTTTACATTCCCACTTCTCCCTGTCTGTCTCTATCTCTCTTTCTGCTGTGCGTGCGTGCCTGTCTGTCTGTCTGTGAGCGTGGAAGAGTGGAGAGGTGGGAAACGTGCCGTGTATACACCACAACATGCATGTGATGTGGAGGTCAGAGACAACTCTGCGCAGTCAGCTCTGGAGATCGCACTCAGGCCATCAAGCTTGTGCAGCAAGTGCCTTTACCTGCTGAGCCACCTCACTCACTCAGAGAAACTAAAAATCCCGCCTTAACTGCCTCTTTAAATTTCACGTAATTCTCTAACATGACAGCTGTGATAAAGAAAGGTTACAAGCTCAAAAGACAGAAGTCCAAGCCTGGTAACTAACGAGCTTTCAGACCACTGGTCTTCACAATGAAGTTTACATGCTGTCAATTCTCCATCTCTTCATGAGGAAGGGATTATGAGGGAAAACAGGACCTGGGCATTGTTGTTTTCTTTAACACACTGTTCCTGAAAAGACTGGTTCTTTACCAGTTTTCATTCAATTATTTTCATGAGCAAGAATTTAGCCCGGTTTAGTGACTCATGCCTTTAATCCTTAGCTTGGAGGCAGAGGCATGCAGATCCGTGTGAGTTCCAGGCCAGCCTGGTCTAAACACTGAGTTTCAGGACAGCCAGGGTCAAATAGTGAGACCCTGTCCAAAAAAAAAAAAAAAAAAAAAGGTATAGTTTTACCTTCCCATCTAACCTAAAGTTTACACTGAGCTTTCTAACTTGTCTTCCCATTGCAATCTTTAGAATGACGGCACGGACTGTTTTACTGTAAGAACAGCATCCCTAGCAATCTTTAGAATGACAGCACGGACTGTTTTACTATAAGAACAGCATCCCTAGCAATCTTTAGAATGACGGCACGGACTGTTTTACTATAAGAACAGCATCCCTAGCAATCTTTAGAATGACAGCACGGACTGTTTTACTATAAGAACAGCATCCCTAGCAATCTTTAGAATGACGGCACGGACTGTTTTACTGTAAGAACAGCATCCCTAGCAATCTTTAGAATGACGGCACGGACTGTTTTACTGTAAGAACAGCATCCCTAGCAATCTTTAGAATGACGGCACGGACTGTTTTACTATAAGAACAGCATCCTGTCTGAAACGCGATGTTACGTGCATTTTCTTCAGAAAACGTTAAAAATGTATCCAGGGGGCTGGAGAGATGGCTCAAAGGTTAAGAGCATTGGCTGTTCTTCCAGAGGTCCTGAGTTCAATTCCCAGCACCCACAGGTGTGGCTCACAACCATCTGTAAAGACATCTGGTGCCCTTTTCTGGCATCCAAGCATATACACAGGTAGCACACTGTATGCATAATAAATAAAGATTTATTTTTTTAAAAAAAGGTATCGAGACAGTTACTGGCAGGAAGAGAAAAGATCAGAAGAACAAAACTGGCATAGAGAAACAAGATCAGCTTATGGTAGCTGAAGTCTGGCAATGGGGTGAGAGTAATGGAAAAGTATCTCCAAACAGCACCACCACTGGCTGGTCATACTCCTCAACCCCCAGAACACAACCACCATCTACATGAGGTGGCAGCTGATGAGACTGCACAAAGGCCATGTGTCAAAGGAAAAACTGATAGATAAGCTTTATTCATTAATGTTCTTCAAAAGATACTATTGATACTAGAAAGGCAAACCACACAAAGAAAAAAAACTGTCAATTAATTACTATTAGTCAATATAGACTCCTTTAAAGATCAGTGATAAAGTCATTTTAAAATGGGTCAAAGACTTCACAATAAAAAAAAAATATACAGAAGACTGTGTGGTGAGAGCACTCAACTTTAATTCCAGAACTCTTTGAGAGGCAGAGGCAGGAGGATCTCTGAGTTCAAGGCCAGCCTAGTATACAGAGAGAGTTCTAGGACAATCAGGACCACACTCTCTGTTTTTTTTGAAACTCTGTCTCGGGGAAAAAAAAAAAAAAAAAAAAGGAAAAAAAAATATATATATATCATGCAAAGACATGCTTCACACTGTTTTACTAGGACTGGGAACTACAAGATATCACTACATAACTATGAACACTGATTGCATTACTAAATGCTAGCAGTCAAGTGGAACAAGTGGAATTCTCACTCACTGCCAGTGGGAATGCAAAAAGAAATGGGGGTGTTTTCCTATAATACCATACACACCTTCATAAGAATCAATAAATTTCACTGCTTAGTTTTTATCCAAAAGAGCTAAAAGTTTAGGTCCACAAAAAACATATACATAAGTAATTATACCAGATTCGTCCATAATTATCCAAAACAAAGGAAACAGTCAAGATATCCTCCAGTGAATAAATGTAAGCTCTGATACATCCAAGAGATGGGTGTTTGCTACTGCAACTAGCTCAGAACTGCTGTTAAATTGCACAAATCAGCAATGCCGCTCCACATCACCCAAAGAGTCCAGACTCATTTGGCAAGAGGCCCCAGGGATATCAGCAAGTAGCAGGAGATCTGGAACTGAGTCTCTGCTCGTAGGGACCCAGTTTGAAGTGAGTTGTATATGTTCCTATGGCAGAACTATCAGTGGTAATAGAAAGCTGGAGACAGAAGCTTCCTCTCCCCCGAGTATCTGAAAGTGCAGTTCCAAAAAGGCTGGTTGCCATCAGGCTATAGAAAATTAATCTCAGCAGTTTCCTGGACTAGGACTATGGTGATATATTACATATTTAATAAAATCTAAAATATTAGAAAGACAGCACACAGTCAAATCCTAGGTAGACAGCTCAGGCATTTCTTGATCCTTGAGTACAAGGACAAACAGCTGAGATTCAATAGCACACACAGGGAAATACCAGCACAGGGAAACCTGGGAGTGGTGACCTTCACCCTTAATCTCATAATTCCAGAGACAGTATTTCCTGTTTCTGTGAGTTCAAGAGTAGCTACAAAATAGAGTAGTTCACACCTTTAATTTGAATGGGATACAGCTGAGGAAAGGGTATATAAGACCTCTTAGGAACCCAGCAGAGTGGATCCTCTGACAAATGTTAAGTTTGAGCTTGCTGCAATTAACATCAATTATGTTCTCCTTGAAGAGCACCTGAAGAGGACCTGGGTTCAGTTCACAACGTGGCTCACAACCATCTATAACTCCAGGTCCAGAAACTGTAACAAGCTCTTCGGATCTCCACCAGGCATACCCAGAGTGCACATATGAAAGCAAAACATTCATATACATAAATCTAAAACAAAATTTTAAAAAAATGTTCTCCATCTTGATGTGGCAATAGAGCCATCTGCAGTTATGACAATGCCCGCATGGTTTCCAGTGCCTGCAATTGTAGGTCTACACCTCTTACAAGGCTCCTTTTCCATGATAAATTCAAAGAAGTTTTAGCCACAGCTCAGGCCTCTCAAGGAGCAACATAATCTCCTTTTTTTTTTTTTTAAGATTTATTTATTTATTATGTATACAGTATACAGAAGAGGGTACCAGAT
Source organism: Sigmodon hispidus (assembly GCA_004025045.1). Classification (NCBI taxonomy): domain Eukaryota; kingdom Metazoa; phylum Chordata; class Mammalia; order Rodentia; family Cricetidae; genus Sigmodon; species Sigmodon hispidus. The sequence continues at coordinate 202,566 of PVIH01001217.1, forward strand.
GTCATCACAGATGGTTGTGAGCCACCATGTCATTGCTGGGAACTGAACTCAAGACCTCTGGAAGATTGGTCAGTGCCTTTAACCCCTGAGCAATCTCTTCAGCCCCTAAGCTTATCTTTTTTAACATGACTACTTGCACGGGCACTTGGATGCCACTGGGCAGCTCTTCCGGTTGGAAACCTAGTCCTTCTCCACCTATTTGAGAGTCACTGGCAAAGGAGTGCCTAACCAGACAAGAGCCAAAGCCACAGTTGCCCAAAAGCAAGCTAGCCTAGTTCTGTGACTTCAGGAGCTCTTTCTCTTTGCTGCACCAGAGCTATACATGTACAGGTCAAAAAAAGGGCAGGTTGATTATGAACAAAAGCATCCAGGTTCTTGGGCTGAGACGAGCAGCACTAGGGACAAGGTTGTGCCAGCAGCTGTGGTTATGGTTGTGGCCATCAGGCCAGCAGAGCCAGGCTCAGCTCCAGCAGTGCTGAGCTCCCCATGGAGCCATGGGAGCACGACCACACCAAGCTGTAGTGGCTGCCAGCCGCTAGCTGTGGTGGTGGTGGGGGGTGGTGGCAGCTGCTGCGGCTCATCTGTCACCAACAACCCCTCTCCTGCCACCTCCACCACTATGACCTATGACCTTTATAGTCTTCTAAATATATTTTTCCTAAAAAAAATTATAGGTCTAAACTATAAAAAGCTATATATTTCATTAATGTCATTAGATAACTTTCCTACAGGAATTCTATTCAGTTCAATTTAAAATGCATCTAAATAAAAAAATTTAAGCAATTATATATTGCACAAAAGAAAAAATGTGTGTGTGTAGAATCTGGCTCAAACATTCAAAGCCCTGTAAGAAGCTCTAGTGCTCTTATGAGACCAAACTGAAACCTCCTAAGAAGACATGAGAAGAGGCTGGCAAAGAGGCCCATGAGGACTCAAGTGTAACTCTTGAGAACCCACACAAAGTCAGCATGGGAGTTCAACACCTGAGACTTACCTGGCCTCAATATGTATGCCATGATACACACATGTCCACACTTACACAAATATGCACATGCATCATCCTCATGTATACAAATTTAAAGCATTGTGGGGTAGCAGTGTAGTTAGTACCTTAGTGTGTAACAGATATACACTAAGTTATCTTGGCTCTCCCATCTGTAATTCCCTACTCCAGACACTGAAGCAGAAAGAGTGTCACAAAGTTCAAGGCCAGCTTGGGTTCCCAAGTCAGTTCTAGGTCACCCCAGGCTACAACATGAATCTCTGCCTCCCCCAACAGAAACCTTTCTGTTCATGTGATAAAACACTGACCAAAAACACCTTCTACAAGGGTATGTTTGGCTTACAATCAATCATCAAAGGAAGTCTGGGCAGAAGCTCAAGGCAGGAACAAAGACAATGAAGTAGACTACGGCTCCACATTAATCCTTCTGTACACTGTGCATATGTATTACTCTCATGGCTAATAGGAAGCCTATAGGCTGGTAGCCAAGCAGGAAGTTAGGCAGGAAAGCCAAACTGAGAATGATGGGAAGGAGGAGGGTGGAGTCAGAGGAGACAGCAGGAGCCAGGGAAGGAGCAGGACATACGGTAGGGTAGGTAAAGCCATGAGCCACATGACATAATGTAGATTAACAAAAATGGATTAGTTTACATTGTAAGGGCTGGTTAGTAATAAGCCTGAGCTATGGACTGGGCATTTGTAATTAATATTCAGTCTCAGTAGTAATTGGGAAATGGCTACTGGTTATTTGGGAGCAGGTGGCACAGGACAAAAACAAAAACTGCCTACAGCTACTTACTCTCTTGCTTTCCTCTACAACTCACAGTCACTAGCCAAAGGGTGGTACCAGCCACAGTGGGCTGGGCCTTTCCATAGCAATCATTGATCAAGAAATGCCTCACAGGTCAATTTGATCCAGGCAATTCATCAAATGAGGTTCCCTCTTCCCAGATAACTGATTTGTGTCACGTTAAGAGAAACCTAGGCCTCAAAAGTCTAGACTTCAAAAATCATAAAATGTCCAAGTTTACAAAGACTTTGGGCATTTAGCCCAAATGTTTCCTTTTAGAGATAGAGACAAAGAAATTAATATAGAATTTACCCAATAACTGCTGCACAGGTATTGGATTCCCAGTATCCATATAGGAAAACCCTAAGCATGGCAGACTTATGACCCCAGTACTGGGGGGCGAGAAACAACAGGCTCCCCCGGAGCTCTCTATCCAGTCAGCCAGCCTAACGTGCAAGCCTCATCCCAGTTTTCTGAAAGTCTGTCTCAAAAGGAGCAAAAGGGGGCGGGGACAACACTGCTCTCCTGAGAAACAATGCCTTTCCACTGCCCCGCCACCACCACCACCAGTCATAGGGAGTGATCCAGTTCAGAGTAGCAAAGGCCTGGCTTTAAGCAAAGTCTTGAAAGGCAAGTAGAATTAGGCGGGACAGCAGTATGGAGCTGGGATGGAAAGATGAGCATGGGAAATTCTGTACAATGAGGAGCAATGATGCCAAGAGCTCAGCAACAATATAAACATCCGGAGTACTTGGTGACATTTTAAGAAAATTAATTGAGGGCATCTTAAAATAATGTGCTCACACACACATATATAAAATTATCACTCACTTCAGCATGAATTTGAAAGATCACAGACCTGAAGGACATCAATGAGGCAAGTATAAATAATTCAGGCATGATATGCTTAAAAGTACATAAAGACAGAAAAGACAATGGTTAGAAATAACAAGATTTGGCAAAATGATGAGTAAGAATAAAGGGTAGAATACAGAATTCTAGCTTAAATCACTGCATATATATGACACACAGGAACAGCAAAAGCAAGACAAAGGTAGGTAAAGAACGTTTCCAACACACATTCAATAGGTCAGGTTGTGTAACAGTTTCCTCCAAGATTAAAACATTCCATCCTGCAGGGAAGTTTCTTCATAAAGAAGCTCAAAAGAGCTTCATGAAGTCCCTGAAACTGACCAGAGTCACTAGGCCCCTCCCTGAGAGAGTAAACACAGTAAGAGCCCAGAGGAAGTCAAAGCTGAACTGTCAAGACTCAGATAAGCAGAGCTGCAAAGACTGTCAAAGCAGAAGAGCTACAAACACTTCTCTCAGACCATAACAGCTGCGTGGAAGAAGCAGAAACTAACCGATCTGCCTGGAAAGGGTTAGGGAAACTGAGGTACCTGGAAAGGACACTCCAACCCACTGAACTAACTGTAGGCTGTGTGGTATGCTCCAGGTTCCCATATTTGTGAGGGGTCACCTATGCTGAGGTGGGGTTTGGTGATACAACTAGCTGTCTTTGAGTCATTTCTGCTCCTGTAAATAACCCCTTACCCATACTCCTATAAGTAACCCCCATAAAACTTATCAGTTCACCAAGTTGAAATTTGGTGGTATCTGTTCTTTGGTCTGTCATAGGCTCCATATCTGGGGTGAGTAGACTTGTGTGTTGTGCCTCCCTAGGAAAATGTTTGTCACCTAACATTATGTCAGGAGATAGTTAAATATGCAGATCTAAAATGCTAACCCAAACTCAGACTTTAGAGGAGGAACAGATACCAGGAAACAAGCAAGGCAATAAGCAAAGCCATCGTGCAGAGGGCCCAAAACTAAACAAGCATGGGAATCAGTAACAGAAGAACTAAGCAAATACACAACAGGAGGAAAGCAGGAAAATAAATTATCAAACTGTAGACGACTAAAGGTTAAGAAACCATGCTTAATCTTGGCTTTTAGATGACTTTCCCAGGCTAACAGCTAAAAACGAGGAAAGAATCTGAAATGACTTGCTCCTTATAGGAACAGCAGCCACTGATCTCCTGAAGCTGTACAGACTTACGGGATGGTCCTCTCCACACATTTAAATAGCTAGCCCACATACACTAACAATGTAATTCCCTCCATGTACAGTAGTTAAAGCACATGTAAACTCAGCATGACTCTGAGTTATATCTAATATCAGAATTCTGCCATAAGTTATTTGTCTATGGCTCACATTCAACTCTGCACTTTTTAAGTCATACACTTACCCTCTCCATCGGAAGTCATAAATTTATGTATGAATAAACCAAATTCTTTAATGATTTATTTTTATGAGAATTGATGTTTTGCCTACATGTATGTCTGTGTGAGGATATCACATCTCCTAGAACTGAAGTTACAGATAGGTGTGAGCTACCGTGTAGGTGCTGAGAATCGAACCCAGATTGCAGCTAGCACTCTTAATGATTGAGCTATTTCTCTAGTCTCAATAAATCCAATTTTCTTGGTATAGATTTAACAATCAATATACCTTAGTATACATTTCCTCCAAAAGAAGTTAACTTTCTATATTCAGAATATCAGCCATTTTATCAATTACAAGAAAAACAGGGGGCTGGAGAGATGGCTCAGCGGTTAAGAGCACCGTCTGCTCTTCCAGAGGACCCGGGTTCAATTCCCAGCACCCACATGGCAGCTAACAACTGTCTGTAGTTCTAGTTCCAGGCAAACACCAAGATAAATAAATAAAGTTTAAAAAAAAAAAAAAAAAAAGAAAAACATATTTCATTTTATTAATACAGTAGGTCTTCAATACTGTCAATTATCAATCTTCTCTACTTTCAACCAATCCATCATACATTCTACCAAGTTATTTTCCCTATATCACCAATCTGAATATATTATCCTACAAAAAAACAAACAAAAACCTGCCTTGTTAATGCTCACAAAATGAAGTGAAAATTTTATTCTAGCAAAAATAAGAGAATGCGAAACTTCAACTACTGTGCCATCTTATCTTCCAATTGAGTACAAAATCTCAAATCTCAAGGCTGGTGAGATGGTTCAGCATATGTAGTTTGGACCCCATCATCGCAACCCTTGGTCCCCAGTTGATGGCACTGTTTGGAGAGCAGGTACAACATTGCTGGAGGAAGTATGCCACTGAGGGTGCCTTGCTCCACTTCCAGCTGGCTCTCTGTTTTATGCTTGTAGTTAAAGATGTGATCTCTCAGCTTCCTAATCTAGCTGCCAGGCCTGCATGGTGGGGTTTTTTTTTTTTTCCTGCATGGTGGGGTTTTTTTAAAAAAAAAATATATATATATAATTTTATGTAAATTGGTGTTTTGCCTGCATGTATAACTGTGTAGGGGTGTCAGATCTTGGAATTACAGACAGTTGTTAGCTGCCATGTGGATGCTGGGAATCGAACCCAGGTCCTCCAGAAGAACAGTCAGTGCTCTTAACCGCTGAGCCATCTCTCCAGCCCCAGGTCATGGTGATCTACCACAGCAGCAGAAAAGTAACTAACACAAGCTTAACAACCTTACTTCAGTCCCTAGAAGAGAACTGGCTACACAAGCATACTACTACAACAAACTGACTACATGTCACACACACCCCAATATATGCAAAATAAATAAATAAATAATAAAAAGCATCATTCTCATTGAAATGGCTCTCTATTCACAGACCATTGAGTATTCCATACACACATTAGTTTTGCTATGGTTTTTTTTTTTTTTTTTTTTTTTTTTTTTTTTTTTTTTTTTTTTTTTTTTTTTTTTTTTTTTTTTTTTTTTTTTTTTTTTTTTTTTTTCATTCACTGGGGTAAGTGCACAGGGATGCCAGAAAGAGGCACTGGATCCTTGGAACTGGAGTTACAGGCTGTTGTGAGATCCACAGTTTGAGTATTGGAACTTAACTTAGATCCTCTTCCTGAGTATCCAGTACCCTTAACCACTGAGCCATCTCTCAGCCTCCCCATCCTCCTTTCCACCATTTCCCCCATCCCCAAAAATGCCCTTCTCCATCATTACCATTTGTCTAAATTCACCTGGTGCTCCAAAGCTCAATTTTCTGACTGGCAAATAATCTCACAGCATCATCTATGGGTCTGGTTGAGGACCTCAAACAACATTAATACAATTTACTTAGTTTAGAGCTGGAACTCTGAAGCCAGATTATCTGCAGTCTGAAACCTAGACATTCATTTTATAGACCTGTACACAGTATCTATAAAAGACTGGTAGATAAAATGCTGCCTACCGCTCACAAATGTTGGTTACTGGGTGACTGTCACTTCTGTTCTCAAGTTCATATCCTAGCTCCTGTTGTGCCTAAGAGCACACTGACTCAGTTCATGACCCATCATAAAAATGTCTGACAGAACTGACGAATCCTCAGATTTTCACTATCTTCAAGAAAGAAAACCGAGGAGGAAGCAATATTTACTACCTTTTTTTTTTTTTCTAGACAGGGTTTCTGTGTAGCCCTAGCTGTCTGGGAACTCACTCTGTAGACCAGGCTGGCCATGGACTCAAAAAGAGATCTGCCTGCCTCTGCCTCTCATGTGCTGAGATTAAAGGCATACGCCACCAAGCAAAAAAAAATGCTATATTTTTTATTTATGTTTAATTTATTTATTTATGTATATAAGTGCTCTGTGTTCCTATAGGTCTGCACAACAGAAGAGGACATCAGATTCCCTAGAGGTAGTTCTGAGTCATCATGTGAGTGCTAGGAATGGAACTCAGGACCTCTAGAAAGGCAGCCAGCGCTCTGAACCACTCAACCACCCCTCAGGTCCCATACCTGCTATCTTTATGAAAACAATAGTAGAATAACTGCTTTCTTTCCAGAATATTGTTCCACATAACAAACTAATGAAAGTAGCTCTGCTAAATATCTATTTAAAAAAGTAAAATTAAAGCAATATGATGGTTATGCCCAGAAGATATTAGTTTTTATTTTCTTCTATATATTTTTTCATTATAAAATGTTAAATATTTTTAAATCTATAATTCAAGAATATAAAATATACAACGTAAGGATTAGCATATGTTCAAAAATAAAAGTGGCTGGAAGTTACAAAGTAGTTTAGTGAATAATATACTAATTTTTGTTTTCTCTAGTACACATAAGATTTTGTAAGCTATTTCATAATTATTTTTATTCTAGCAAAAGAACTTTTATTTTTCCATATCCTATTTTAAATAGTTCATTTATAATTTGAAAGGTTTAATTCATTAAGAAAAGCAGAAAGCTGAGATTTATTATAATAAACTTAAAATCTCTGAAATATTCATTTCTTCAAAAAGCTAATATAGGGTTGTCAAGGTGGCTCACTAGGTAAAGGCATTATGTCCCACCAAGTTAACAACAGAGCTCAATCCTGGGACCTACCTACACAGCAGAGGGAATAATGGGTTCCTTCCTGTCCTCTGACCTCTACACACATGCTGTGACACATACACATACATCACCATATATACACAAAAATAAATGAATACTGGGGTTTTTAAACAAACGTTAGACCATAGCAACATTTTATATGAATATATACATGGTATTTGCAGAAGCCAGGAAGTCATATGCATATCAAACTACAGCTATCAGTGAATTCAATGAAGCTAAAAGGCTTCAATGTATTAGACAGAAAAGGAAGGTTGAGAGTTCTCATCCGTTAGGAATATCTACACTGAAAAAGAAATAAACAAAACAAACAAAAAAATAGAACTGGAGAGATGGCTCTGTGGTTAAGAGCAATGGCTGCTTTTTCAGAGGATGGGATTTGATTTCCACATGGTGGTTCCTGGCTGTCTGTAACTCCAGCTCCAGAGACCTTATACCTTCTTCTGGCCTCAGGTACCAGGCAAACACATAGTGCACAGACATACATGCAGACAAAACACCCATACATATTAAATAAATAAACAAATAAATTTTACAAGTACATTAAGCCTCTATATTTTCATAAACAATGTCTATAAAATGCCAGGCCTGTATCATTCCAGCAACCACCCTGTAATATCATCACATAAGGAGTATGTATGGCCTCTCAGACTTCCATCATTGATGGGAAAATAAAAAGTGGAAATACAGTCAGTGAATGAAGCCAGTCTTACAAAGACATATAGCATATCCTTGTGGCCCCCGGGTCTCACACACACAGCAATGAATGAATGTACAGACGACATGGAAGTAGAAATCAAAGTGTCTGAGGGAAGGAGACTAACAGGAGGGAGGGTAGAACGTAAGAATAGTATGCCTAGCACACAATATACTGGACAAAAACTTCACAAGATTGTTTAAATACATGTACGTCTAATGACTCAAAAGATTAAAAACTTGACCAATGGTAGACAAAAGGGGACAAATCAAGATAAGGCTAAAACTCAGTATCTCCTCTAAAGTATAGACAATGGGAAGAAAAAGAAGTGTAAGGACCATCTTTGGTGTAATTAGAAGATATTATAACTATAACCTGAAATACAAAACATGAAACAACGGAAATGGTAAATGCTTTGGTCTAACAGGACAGAGAAATGATTAACAATCTTGTCTTCAGCAGGGGTCTGAACCTAGGGCCGTTTGTGCATACCAGGCAAGCTCTCTACCACTAAGGTCTATCCCAACTTGATAAGGACAATCTTACATAACACTTTAAAAAAAAATGCTGGAAATGGGAGGCAGTAGGCAAAGAGGGCAGAATACCAACATGCTCCTAAGGAAAACAGACAGGTGTAAATCAGGAGTTCCCAGAAAGAAAGGGAAGGGGTTGAGATAAAAACAGGGAAACTGGGTGAATTTATGAAATAGCTAACAAGATCTGTAGCTCTCTAAATGTATCTCTGTGAGGCAGGACTGTCAACATGACTGCATCTAGAGACTGGGCTTCTTTCTATGAGGGAAGAATTAGAAGTCACAAATGGAGGAGCCAGAACCAAGTAAGACTGGTGACCTTCTAGGAAGACAAGAAACCAGTATCTCCATCGCCCACAAAGAGCACCCATCTAAGAAAGGCCATGTGAATACATGCAGGTGAGAAGGCAGATGTCTGCAGACAGGGAAATGGCCCTTCCAGAACAGAACAGAACTGTGTCAGAACACTCATCTCGGGCTTCCAACTTCCACAACTGTGAAGAAATGAACTTCTGCACGCTAGGCCACCTAGTCTGTGAGGAAGCCATTCTGTCCAGCACTTGGCCCAAAAGAGACAAAATGAAGTTTAGTCTGAAGAAGCAGAGAGTGCTTAAGCCAGAAAATCAAAACATATAAAACCATGAGCTCAGTCAGTAAGCCCTGCTCATAAGCTCAGGAGCTTTCTATGAATCTTGGTAACTTTCTCTTAAATATAAAAGAACTGCTAAAAATAATACAGATTTGAGGGCAGTCTCCAAATACATGAGACCAAAACAAACAGGAAAAAAAAAAAAAAAGTTAGCAAAAGCAAAAGCAAGGCAGGAAACAGAACATTTCAAAGAAACTATAATTAGCATCCTTGAAGAAATAACAGAGATGCTAAGCCCATTTGAAAAACAAAAAGATATTGCAATATAGGAACAAAAACACAAGGGCTTATACTTTTCTTTTTCTTTAAAGCTGAAAATTTAAAAACAATCAAAGAGCTGACATACCTTGAAAATAGAACAGATAACTCTTTAGATCAGTCTTTCTGAACAGCAACATCAGAAGGCAGACAATAAAAGAAAACCATCGTCAACATCTTCAAACTTCCCAGGGCAAGTGGTGTAAGAAGGGGGGGGCGGAAATAAAACCCCAAAAGTACAATGTCTACAAACTCCTCATAGTATTGCTAGCAGAAGAAAGAAAAAAAAAAAATGAAAATAAGACAGTAAACTAAAAGGTAGGGATCCAGAGAAAAGGAATACAACAGCACAGCAATGAAAGAACCTGAAGGGTGTCAGGAGTAAGTCCCATGGAGTAGTAGTCCCATGCTTTATGCAGTAGGCATTTAAGAGGAAGCTACCCGGATCAAATCAGGAAGAAGGTACAGAAGGGACTGTCATTTATCTATCTGCCAAATTTAGCCACATGGAAAATTATACTAAGAAGCATGCTAGAGAGCTGCTGGAGGGTACAAAAAAGACTTTACTAGAAGTGTGTGCAAGGGGTGTGGGGGCAGAAAATACAACAGGTTACCCCAAAACACAATCTTACTGAACTCCTCCTCTGTACTCAAGGTGCCTGGACAAGGAACTTCTTTAATCTGTTCACTTATTCCTTATTCTCCTAGATTTAAAGGTGGGTTAGGACTGATCCTCCTTTTATTGTAGGGTTAAGAAAATTAATAAGCTATGCTTCCGACTCCACAGTTATTAAATGCTGTCTCAGGTTGTTTTAAATGTAGTTAACATCTAGCCAGGTGTGATGGCCTACACACACCATAAAAGTGGTTCACACCTGTAATCCCAGCACTAAAAGGGTAGTTGTCAGCCAGAGCTACAAAGGGACACTCTATCTCAAAATAATACAACAAACAAAAACAATTAAGCAACAAAAGAATTTTTAAGAACCCCTATGTAAATACAGGAGCAATGTTTAATACAGATGCAGAACTGAGATCTATTTTTCTTTTGAGATAGGGTTTCTCTATGTAGCTCTGGCTGTACCAGACTGGCCTCTGTCTCAGAGTTCTGCCTGCTTCTGCTGGGATTAAAGGCAGGTGCCACCACTGCCCAGCAAGACTTATTTTTCTTAAATGTCTTTACACCTAATTTCTTGTATGAATTCTGTTCATTCAATGAGCTTTGGGTAATCAAAGGGTTACTGAACTAGTGCCACCAACCTAGAAATTCATTTAAAAAGTATATACTTCAAACAACAATCACTTAGTCATCCATTCACTAAGATTTGTATAAAAGGCATAGAAAAATAAACACTGAGCTGTAAACAAGTACTTCTATAATACCTAAAATCTTGTCACTTTGCTATGACTTTTTCTGTTAAAGCAGAACTCAGCTTCAGTTAAACAAGTCCATCAAAACAATGAAACACTATCTTTGCTTTGATTTTAATTTTTTCTCAATAAAGTGTTTCTAAACAAAAAAATAAATTATTTAAAGTTAATAGTTAACATCTAACTACATGTGGTGGCCCACACACCTTTAATTGTAGCAGGTAGATCTCTGTGACCTCGAGACCAGCCTGGTCTACAAAGAGAGTTCCAGGACAGCCAGGGCTACACAGAGAAACCCTGTCTTGGGGGGTGGGGGGAGAAAACAATTAACATCTAATCATTATCCCACAAAGGTCATGGGAAATACCTTTCCAACATCTTAATGTGAAAACTATCACTGCTTATACATAAAAGTAATAGGTAGTTGACAAAAGAAGGGGTTTAGGTTTGGGGGTTACTACATTTATTTGGAGGGGCACATTTGTGTCAGAGAGGACCTGGAAATCAGCTTCCTTGTGGGAAGCTGGTTTTTTCTACCCGCTGGGTCCCAGGGACTGAACCCAGAAGGTCATACTACACAGCAAGAGCCTGAACAATCTCAACAGTTCCCCAAAAGAAGGATTTTAAATGTTATTTAAGACTGTAAGAACTTCTCTCTTAACAGCCACTCACCACAATGGGGACACACACACACACAAAGCCAATACTGTTCCTTAAATTCCAAACAGCATATGGACGAACTTCGAAGCATTTTTTAACTTAAATTGTATATTTAACCATTGCAACATAGAGATTTAAAATACAACCACCTAAAACTCTGGAGCAGAAAGAAAGTAAATTTCATCCTCAAAACACTCCTGAGGCAACACTCTAAGAAACCAGAACAGTGTAAGAGTACAGTAGACGTTGATATTTACACAGTATGTGTAGCATTTTTTTACATTGTAAATAGTGAACCCTTCTATTCGGATAATTTTTCAAGATCTCTATGCTTACCATTAGATCAGCAAGGCTAAAACTGCTTAGCATTTCACTCGCATTCCAAAACAAAACAGAATGCTTCACAACACCGTGTAACAATGACAACGTATGTTTATATAACCTCGTGATCACATAAAGATCTACTTTCCAACCCGTCCACTTTGTATTACAGTCAGATCTCCACATACGCACAGACAACTAAGGACCCCTTATTTTAAAGAAATACTGACAACTCCATTCGCTTGCATTACAAAATAATACTGAAAAGGGGCATTTGAGAAAAAAATTCCCCATTTCTTACGCAGAAACACTTTGCAGTCACTTGATTTGGCCAAGAAGCGTCAAAGCATCTGCTCTATCATCCGTGAGGGGGTGGAAAGGTGGATACGGCTGAATGCTTCTCAAGAGTAGTATTTAAAACAGGACCACTCAAAACATTTTAAGAACACAGAGCAGCCCGAAAGGTGGAAAGAAAGATGGGCACCGCAGAAACCGCACACTCGGTGCCCAGCACACTACAGCTCATTTCCCTAACAGGGATAAAACCTTATTATTGTCCTGGCAGCTTCCAGCTTAAGCCCTTACTTACACCCACCACCCACTTTTCTTTCCTTTTAATAGTATTTCCTGGCTCTGGATCCCTGCGATCGCGTCCGATCCCCGGCTGCCGGCTCCCTCTAGACTCACTCCCGGGCACCCACCTCGCGGCGGCGGCGGTGGCGGCGGCGGCGGCGGCCCGGCCTCTCCGTTCTCATCGCGGGCGGCGGCGCCCAGGCCGTGCCTGCGCTTCTCCTTGGGTCTGCGCGGCTTAGCGGCCGGCGGGAGCAGGACGTGCGGAGGCTGAGCGTGCAGCAGCGACGGGGCGACCAGCAGTCTGCGCGCCACCGGCTGAGCCGACGGAGCGGGGGCCGACGAGGCGGTGGGGCTCGCCGACAGAGAGAAGCAGCCCCGGGGAGAGGCCGGGGACGAGGCGGCGGGCAGAGCCGCGAAGCTCCACGCCGCCGGGCTGCCGTAGCTCTGGGGCGACGGTGCCGCGGGCGGCTGCCGGCCGTGCGCCTTCTTCTCCTCGGTCCGGACCTTCTTGGCCGACACAGGCCCCGGTGGCTCCCGCGGGGCGGGCTGGAGCTTGCCGAAGGCGTCCTTCTCGGAGAGGACGGCCACGGCGCCGTAGGCTGGGTTCGGCGGTTCCGCCATTTTGCGCTCCTGTTGTATTTACTCTCGTCCGCTCCCGGCGCGGGGCACGGGGCGGGGGCACTAGGCCCCGGCCGAGCTTTCATTGGGCGCGCTGAGCTGAGGGATCCTTGAACTCACCAATCAGAGAGTGGACATGAGTCGTCGGGGCGGGATGAGCGAGCGGGCCTTCTTTGGAGGTCAGAGGTCTTCTCGGCGCTGCTGGAGTTTCGGGGGAGCTCGGGTGCCGCGGGAAGAGCCCCGAAACCTGCCGGGACTGTGCCTCCCTTGCACCGCTCTCTCTGCCATGAGGCGGCTTGCATCCCTTCTTGCTTCTGCCTGTTCTGAAAACGGGGTTCCGGCGTTGTTCATCTCGGAGAGAATTTGTCCGATTGGCAGGAAATGCCAAGAGTAGTGCAAAGATGGTATTGTAACCAACGTCGTAAACGTTAGTGCTTTAAAAGAGTTTCCTGCAGAGCTAAAACTTGCATCACTTCGGATCGTGAAGATAAAAATCACCCACTGTTTGGAGAGTTTCAATTGAGCTTCAGTGCTAAAGGTTTTCATTTTAATTGTATTTTTTTTAACTCGCCAAGAAAAATTCGTTAGCGATGTTGATAAATGTTTGAAAATCATGCTAGATTTTTGTGTTTCAGAGTTAGTGCTATGAGAATTCGCCAAGCATGAGCTTTGACTTTTACCTCAAACGATTTGGACTTTGGGTGGTATGGGTTACAGCACAGTTGAAGCCTTAGACAAAGAGCATGCCTATGTAAACTTAGATACTGTATGAGATCAGAATCACAAAAGGCTAAATTTAATTATGACAAGTAGTCAAATAAGATTACCAGGAAAAAGAAATTCTGTGATTACTAAGAACAGTAACCGGTACTTTCTGCAAACAGTTTTCACAATTACTTTTCAAGAATAGTAAAAATGAAGAAAATATTTTTAAAAATTTACTTTTACTTTAACTTTTAGACAAGTATTCATGTAGCCCAGGTTGGCCTTAAGCTCACTATGTAGTTAGTTGAGGAGGACCTTAAACTTCTGGTCCTTCTGACTTAGGAAATTGGAATACTTTGTTAGTTACCTTTTTTTACTCTTAGGACTTGGAATTTTTAATGTTGTTTATAAATACATTTTTGTAGTTTGTTTGGTTGCTTTGGTTTTTTGAATCATAATCTATGTAGTCCTATGTATGTATCCTGAAACCCTATGTAGACTAGCCTGCCTCTGCTGCCCCATCTACCCCCCTAACAGCATCCCTTTATGCTGGGATTGAGGGTGGCCACCACTATGCCTGTCTTCACTTTTTAGTTTTTAATTTTTTAACCTTTATTTATTTATTTGCCTTGGTGTTTGCCTGGAACTGGGAACTGGAAGGGTTAGCTGCCATGTGGGTGCTGGGAATCGAACTCAGGTCCTCTGGAAGAGCAGTCAGTGCTCTTAACCGTTGAGCTATCCTTCTAGACCCCACTTTTTAGTTTTAGAACAAGATTTATAATATAAAGAGTATTTCCTCAGGCTAGACCCAGAAATTTGAATTTTGCATATTTTCTCTAATAAAATCTGGATTTGAATACACACACTTCACAGTAGAAGGGGTGATGAAATAAGAAAGGCAATGAGGGGAGAAAAGAAAGTTACCTCATGTTGTCTGGGAAATGAATGTAGACGGCATGAAAGCAGAGGGGCTGTCAGTGAAGGAAATGAGAGGATAGTGTGTGAATATGACAAGCAAGGATAGATACACACTGTCGTGGTTACTATAGCTTTACAAACATCTTCAAGTCAAGTAGTCTAAGTCCGTTATATCTGTTCTTTGTTATTGTTAGTGTTTGTTAAGACAGGATCACGATGTAGCCTTGTCTGACCTGGAACTCACCAAGTTGACTTCTAAGTGCTAAGGTTAGTATCCACAGAATAATTCTCTGGCTGGCATTTAAATTGGGGTTGTACTGAATCTACAGATCAAGTTACAAAGAACAGTCCTTGGACATTGACTATCTGTTCATTTAATTCTTTTAATTCTCATTAGAAAATTATAATTTTTCCTGGAAGATATTTGTTAGACTTACACTTTTCTTGTATTTGTATATATTTGGGGTCTCATGTACTCCAAGCTGACCTTGAACTTGCTGTGTAGCTGAGGATGATCTTAATTCCTAACCCTCCTGCCTTCTCTTCCTGAGGGCTCGGGCTGCAAGCACACAACATTGTAACAGCCTTCCCGCCCTGTCCTGTATCCTCTTCATGGTCCTTTTTATTTGTTGGGCTGAAATTTGAGATCTTTCCTCCTCTTTTCTGAGTGCTGGGCTATAGGAATGTGCCACCATACCCACTTTTCTTTCAAGTAGGAAAAAACTATTTACCTTGATTTTGTTTCTGTGTTGTAAAAGTTCTTCAAAAGAGATACTCCACAATCCCAGTACTTACGAGCCTGAAGCAGAAAGATTAGGAGCCAGAGGCAGAAGGAATGAAATCTAAATTAATCTAGGCTACATAGTGAGACCCTGTTTTAATAAAACAAAGGGGTAACAGATATACTTAGTGGAGATAGTTTGTTACAAGCAATAAGTATTGAATCGACATTGCTTCTCCACGCCTTTCCTCCATGTTACCCTGTTGACTCTTGTGACTTTATTTAAGATGAAAACCCCTTTAATTATCCAAGACTCATGAGAAATTTTTAAATTACTCTCCACCACATACTCATACCCAACCCCCAAGTACACATTAAAGAAAAGAAGTCAACCATAGTGGCACACATCTTTAATTTCAGTTCTTGGGAAGTAGAAACAACGGAACTCTGAGTTCAAGGCCAGCCTGTTCTACAAAGCAAATTCCAGGCCAGCCAGAGCTATACCTTGAGACCCTGTCAAGAAAGGAAAAAAGGAAGGACTATTACCTGGCTCTGCTGCAGTGACAGCAGCCACGTAATGTAAAGTCCAGGTAATTGTCCTGTTTCTCCATTTTCTGCATATAAGAGTATTCACATAATTGATGGAGCACTGTCAACACCCTGTGGGCTGGAGAGGTAGCTTGGTGGTTAGGTCCTATTCTCAGCACCCACATGACAGCTCCAGGGGATCCAACACACACTTCTGGTCTCTGCACACACATGATGTACATATGTAGTAGGTTCAGGCAAAACATCTACACATTTAAACACAAAAACTGAATATCAAAAAATACACAAACCAACAAGATACTGTCTTAGAACGCTCTGGTTCCGGTCCTCTGAGTACACCAAGGTAGACCTGCCCCAAGATACTCCAGAGGGACCAGCTCTTCCTTCCCTGGCTACACTCTGCCTCTGGACCATGTTGACTCCTGCCTCTTCCTCCTTTTTACAGACCATCCTTCTCTACCTGCTTTCTTTCAGAAATATAATCTCAACCATAGGCAGCCTCTGGGTTGTTCTCTTCAGCTATTTCATTTTGGTGTTGTTTGTGATGAGATATTGATCTGTAATCGAGGCTGCTTGCCCCTGCCTCCAAATCCTAGGTGGGACTGCAGGTATGCACCACCACAGCTACCCAGTTTCTATTCCCTCTTTTGTGATTTTGAGGCAGGATTTCATAAACCCCAAGATGGCTTCAAATTTACTATGTAGCCAAGATACCCTGGGCATTAACTTGTTATTATTGTGGTCTTCCTGCCTCCACCTTCCAAGAGCTGAGTTTTAAAAGCATGTATCACCATACCACTTTGTAAAATGTGGTGCTGAAAATGGACCAAGAACTTCATACACACACTTCAGGCATTCTGACTGAGCTTCTGTCTTTGTCAATGGCATTCATTAACCAAGCCCCTTCTGCATTAAGTCATGTTAATGGCATTTTACTACAGCCTGTCTTGAACCAAAGACATAAACATATCAACAAATTTGAAAATTAGAAGAAAGAAGTATTTTTGTTTTTTAAAAGAATCTTCAGTTATCTCACATGAACACAACTCTATTTGTCTATTTGTGTTCATTCGATATATTAGGTATGTATTAAATGTGTTGATGCAAAACTACAGCTTTCTTCTTAAAAGGAATAAGAAATAGTTTATTCTGGAGCCATCTTGAGTGGCTATAGCATGAGAACACAGATTTAGGTTACCACAATTCCACATCCTAATGTGAAAGCAGTTTCGTGATGTTATAAAAGTTTTATAGACCAGAGAAAGTCAAATTAAGGCGAATCCAAAAGACAGTAGGGTACTATTCAGTTGGAACTTCTAGCTCACCCCTTCATGGACTACCCCATCCCTCCCTCCCCACCCTAACCATTCAGAGAATCTCTGAACCAAGGGAAGGCACCAAAAGTCTAGTTCTGCATTCTTGGCAGCTACTGTGGCTTCCTCCTCTGGTGCCACCAGCTGCCCAAGCCCCCATCTAAATGCTTGGCTTTTGACTTTGGGCACAGCCCCAATCTCTGGTGAACACATCATCAACCCTTGCCTGCAATCTATAAAACCTTCCTGCCTTAGCTTGGGTGTTTGACTATTCCGGCCTCAGTCTCTGAAACTGGTGAACCCGTATGGGAGTTGTTTTGCCCTCAAGAAACCTGTTGTTATACTTTCTCAATTTGCTTGATCTGGCTTACTGTATCAGCAGAGAAACTTTTAATTTAGGGCAGAAAGTTTATTAGGTACACCAGAGAGGCAAGTATAACCAGATGGGGGAAGCTTTTCTATCAGCTCAAAATGCTATTTAATGACATTTTAGTTTTTGGATTGGTGAAAGCCAGAAGTCTGCTAAGTTAATAGGTTTTATATAAATATTTGTCATAAGGTGTTAGTTCTGGCACAGAAGTGGGTAAGGAATGGCTGGCTGTTCCATCAGACTAGAAGTAACCCAAGATAAGGCAGTTAGCTTCTGGACCTGCAACACTCCAATCAGCCTCTGCAGACATAGCTTCTCAGGAGCTTTCATTCAGAAGTGTCTATAATGGCCTTTTAGAAAGTGAAGTCTAATAGGAAGGCTGTAGCCAAGTAAAAAAAATTATTTTCATTGAGTTCTGTTATATCAGAGTTTATATACATGTATGTATGTATGTATATATATGTACGTGTGTATGTGTATGTATGTACCTGTGTGTGTATGTGTGTATGTGTATGTATGTATGTATGTATGACAAGAGAGAAGCAATGCAGTTTGCTTATCCTGCACTCTTGCCCTCAGGAACAAGGTTGTTACTCTGAACCTGAGTCTGGTGAAGTCTCATTCTCCAGTTTTTGTTAGTGGCACTACTCTTTTCTTATTCCAAGAATCTGCTATACTCTTTTTCTATGCTGCACGTAGGTCACCAGTGGGTCAGAGATATCAGTGTCACCTGTCATCAGTCCAGGTACTGGCAGCTTATACTCAGCAAACTAGGACACTGTGGATGCTAGTCTGGAATAGTCCGTGGTCCAGCTACATAGCGGAGAGCAGAGAGCAGACTCAGAACCCCAGACAAGGGAAAAACATGGATGTTTTCTTCTCTCGTAAACTGACTCTTCCTCCTCCCGCCTTCTAGAATCCTGTTTCTGTCTTATCTCCTCTGAGATCTAAATTTCCACAGGACTGCTTAGAAAAAGGGAATGCCTAATCTACACCATCTTCCTGTGTCTTACAGATTTTGCTGCAGGCATCTCTTGGAGGCCTACAGCTCTTATGCTTGTTTTCTGTTGTATTTGTAGCTGGAATCACACTTTTACTGTAACTTAGTCATAGTCAGTGAGTGGTCTTTTATGCATTCACAAAGCCCTGCAGCTGTTACTATGATCTTCTGTCTTAGTTGCTGTTCTGTTTCTATGAAGAGACACATGACCAAGGCAACTCTTATAAAAGAAAGCAGTTAATTGGGAACTTGATTATAGTTTTAGAGAATTAGTCCATGACCATCATGGAGGGAAGCAGACAGCCATGGCGCTGGAGCCAAAGCTGAGCATATCCTGATCTGAAGTCAGCAGGCAGAGAAAGAGACTGGGCCTGGTGTGAGCTTTTGAAACTTCAAAGCCCACCCCCACTGACACACCTCTAAGAGAACCATACCTCCTAATCTTTCCCAATCAGTTTCCACTCCCTGGTGACTAAGCATTCGAGTATGAGCCTATGAGGCCATTCTCATTCAGACCACTCCATCATCCCCCAAGGAAACCCAAAGCATCAGCCTTCACCCACTCGATCCTTCATGCCTCTGTTGGCCTCAGTGTTGAAACCACTGGTCCATGTCTGTCTCTGTTGCTGCTGCTCTTGGGCATGAGGAAGATGGGCTTTGCCTGGAGGCTTCTGTTTCTGACCTTTGTCTGCCATTCTCAAAAGAAGCTAAAACTCCTTGCACTTTTGGATATTAAATTAACCCTTCAGATTCTCATCTGACCTTCAAGATAGAAATATATTATATTCACATAATATCTATGAACATATTTATATCTAAATTTGGTCTTACTTAACTTTAATCTTATTTTTTATGAAGTAAAGTCCTAGCACACATATATACACATATACATGCACATACACACATAACTAACTGCCTTGCCCAGGACATTTCTAAGTTATCTTGTCTGAGCTAGGTGCAGTACATGCCTGTAATTTCAGCACTCAGAAGTAGCAGGAGTTCATGGCCAACCTGGGCTGCTGTGGTAGTTTGAAAGAAAATGTGTCCTGTTTCCCCCACCACCACCACCATAGGGAGTAGTACTATTGGGAAGTGCAGCTTTGTTGGAATAGGCGTGGCCTTGTTGAGAGAAGCATGTCACTGTAAGGGTGGGCTTTGAGATCGCCTGTGTTTAAGCTATGCTCAGTGTGTCACACAGTTGCTTCTGCTGCCTATGGACCAAGATGTAGAACTCTCAGCACTTTTACCAGCAACGTGTCTGCCTGCATGCTGCCATGCTTCCTGCCAAACACACACACTATTGTTTGAATTGACAGTGAAGAATCTATGCTCAAATGCTCTTCTCCAGATAATAGCTGCTTCACACAAGGATCGCATAACTATATCTTGCTCATTTTACATATGTTACCAGTAAAAAAAAAAAAAAAATCAGAAGTGATTAAAACAATAGAAGGAGCAGAAAGGAATGACTTGAATGAACTCCTCTCCATAAGGAAGGTCACAGATAATGAGGATGGGACTCTGGACTCCTGAGCGATGATCAGGAGACTTCAGTAGGAGGTTGTGGAAACCCTGAATTGTCATCAACCTGAGCCAGCCTGAGAACTAGCCCCATAGTAGTCACCCTGCACCTCTCCTAGGTGTCCCGCCCTGCACCTCTCCTGGGTGTCCCACCATGCACCTCTCCTGGGTGTCCCGCCCTGCACCTCTCCTGGGTGTCCCACCATGCACCTCTCCTGGGTATCCCGCCCTGCACCTCTCCTGGGTGTCCCGCCCTGCACCTCTCCTGGGTGTCCCACCATGCACCTCTCCTAGGTGTCCCGCCATGCAGACACCTGTCTGTTGCTTTTCTTTCCTTCCAGATCCCCACAGACCTCGCTCAAACCAGTGTTCTTCTGGCCTTGCTTCATTGTTGTACCTGGTAAAGTCACAGTAGGTGAAAAGATCATTTCAAGTAAGTTTGTTTAAAAAAAAAAATCTTCTAAAGCGCTATCTGTTTCAAGAAGGCAGAGACAGTGAGAAGGTTTCATCCATTACCTTTAACTGAGCCAAGAGCATCTAGGTCAAGCCCAAAGACTAGCATGGACCTCCTGTGTTTGTTTTCTTGCTGCTAAGAAGCAAACACAGGGTTTAGCACAGACTAGGTGCAGAGTTCTGCCTGAGCCCCTGCTCTGCATTTGAGTGAAATGTATAGGGCACAGATGCTGATGTGGACCTGATAGCCTTAAAGGTATTGGGGGAAAGAGCACAGCTGGTCCCAGCTGCTCTGATAGCACCAGGCAATGAATTGTTCCACTCACTGGGGAGCCATTTTGATGTGGGGTTGACACACTCCAGGGCAGGACCCATGCCCAGACCAACATGAAGCAGACTTTATATTTTCTTTTATGTATACTGTGTTTGTTCTGGTAGTTTTTGTTGTATTGGGCTTTGTTTGTTTTAACCATTGTTTTTTTTTTCTATTTTTGAGAGAGAAAGACAGAGATAGAGGAAGAATATAACGTTGTGTGGATAGCGGCTAACTGGGGGAGGGGAAGGATATAATCGGCTAACTGGGGGAGGGGAAGGACATAATCAAGACATAATGTGTGAAAGACTGTCTTCAATAAAGATTAAAGCAGTGCATATTAAAAAGAAAAGAAGCTTCTTTACAGCCGCACTTGCAGTGGCGCTTAGCGCCAGTGTCCAGCGTGGGGAGTTGGGGGGAGGACCGATACGATTAAAGCACATTGTATGAAATTCCTCACTGACTAATAAAAATGTTTTTTAAAAGGAAAACTGAAGGCCTCATTGACACCTTCCTGTGATGACCTTGCAATAACATATCTTGTTAAAAAAAATAATAATAGTAAGTCAAACCCCAAATCTAGGAAAGTAGGAAGCGTAGCCACCAGGAGAGGACAAGCATTTGGCCAGAGTCTTCATCAAAAAGTTCACCTGTAACTTGATTTTGATTGACAGTTTAAAATCCTCCTGGTTGACAGTTTTAAATCTTCCTGATTTGGGATTTATCAGAAGCATTTTTCCTAAATTATGTCTTTGTGCTTAAATATAAAAGTGAATGTAATTATTCCAATAATACTCCAGGCAGAATCTCACATTGTAATTCTGCAGGTTTCCAAAGTGCTTTTTAGTTTAAGGTCCACATCCTTGGTCTGGACTTCCCGAAGCCTCAGACTTGGAAGGATTCTCTCACAGTTAATGGTCTATGTTATTCCTGAGCCTCTTGCACTTACCTGCGCATGCCCAGTTCAGCTAGCAGTTTCTCAGAGCTCTGGCTTCCTAAGCCTTTAGTCAGTCACTGCTCTCCTCAGAACACTCTCCCTGCCTCGTCTCTTTATTCAGCGTGTCACGTAAATTGAAAAGTGCAGTTTGTTCCAACTGATGCCTGACCACTGCCAAATATAACAAAAGTAATTGCTCCTCTGCCCTCTTACACACGCACTCAGTATAACCCTGTGAACACTGCCTAGTGTCAGTGCAGGGGATGTCATTCCAGCTAACACCAAGCAGAGACATCGAGGCTCCCTTGGCTTTGCTTCTTGTGTTGTTTTAGCTGATATTTTTACACACTTGTTCAGGCAATCCAGTAGCTGGTTACCCATTAAATGTTAAGCTAATAGAAAGGACTTCCTGTGCATACCTTTTCTTTCTTTCCTAGTTGGGTTTTGGGGTTATTTTGGTTTTTGTCTCGTTTTGTTTTTAAAACAAGGTTTCTCTGTGTATCCCTGGCTGTCCTGGAACTCACTCTGTAGACCAGGCTAGCCTCGAACTCACAGAAATCAGCCTGCCTCTGAGTGCTGGGATCAAAGGCATGTACCACCACTGCCCAACTCTTCATACCTTTTCTTTCTTCTTCTTCTTATTATTATTATGAATAAAGAAGTCAAATTTTCTATCCTTGTATATCCTTATTCAAGGTCCCTTCCCCCTCCCACCACATCAGGTCATTCTCTCTTCTACACATCTCCTCATATTCCCCCCACACACAGGCGGTCCCAAGGTCCCAAGGTCCCAGTATTGCTTAGTTCAGCCTCCACTCCTGGCAAATCTAGTTTTCTCCCCCCAACATCAAGACTGAGTCAGGTGTTCCTCTAGGGGGAGTGGGATCCAAGGTGGCCGATCTCAAGCTCATACCTTATCTTTAAAGATTGCTCCATGTAAATGAATGATGTTAAATATGAATTTAGTGCTGGGGTCTTGAAAACAGGCTTTAGTGACCAGTGCTTGCAAGGTGGAGATTTTGATGGATTCATTCAGATCCCAAGATTGCCAAAGGCTGAAGACAACCAGCTATCTTTGAAGAATTGTTGAAAATTATCATTCCAAAGGATTGATAGAGAAGGTGAGATGGCCCCAGCAGGTACATAGTCATCTTTCTGATTCCTGCTCCTTGGAGAGTTCTAGGTGTTTATCAGTTTCTAGGCCTTGGCATTATTCTCCAGCCTACTAGAAATCTGCTGATAATTTTCCAGTAAAATTTCCACTGGTTCCGTTAGTTTAAAGTAAGTTCCACTCCTTAGAACCAAGAACTGTGGCAGCAGGAAGCAAAGGCTTCCAGCCCTTCAGCCCTCCCAAATCCTTTAGCATGTTAACATTTCTTCAGAGGCATGCAACAGAAGCTTAACTCAAAAGTAAAGATCAAACATTGGCTACTGACCAAAAGCTAATGTAATACATCGTTTGCTCTGTTACCTCCGGTGCTCACAGCTAATTTCTTTGATCCTCAGAAATTACTATAGAAAAGGGCAGATTGCTCTTAAGTTCTGACTTGAAGTGGAAACAAGTTCCAGGCTAGAGGATGGCTCAGGAGTGAAGAATACTTGCAGCTCTTCCAGAGCACTGTAGTCTGGTTCCCGGTATCCATACTGGGTGGTTTGCAACCACCTGTAATTCTAACTCCAGGGGCTTCAACACCCTCTTCTGGCCTCCATGGATACCTAAAGAAACATAGCATGCACCCAGCCTCACCCATCAAAAAAAAATTAAAGCTCAAACATGAAGAATGTGAAAATTCTCTACTACTAACGCTAAGGGCGGGTCTATATTTTGCTTGTTTGAGACAGGCTCTCACTATATAGATCAGACTGGCTTTGAACTTTCTGCCTAATTCTCCTCTCCAAGTGCTGGGCTTAAAAGCTAAAATCACCCAGCATTGTAATAACTTTTGGACTTCTTCCTTACTTCTTATTTTCTTCCTTACTTTTGAAAACTAGTTTTCACCAGGCTGATAGTGCAGGCCTGTGATCCCAGCTACTTGGGACATAGGCAGGTGGACAGTAGGTACAGGACCTGCCTGAGCTACAGAGTGAGTACATGCCAGCATGGTCAACACAGTGAGACCTGGCTCAAAATATATAATACAAAGGACTTGGAGGGACCAGTGAGATTTCTCAGGGCACATGGGCTCTTGGCACTGTGCCTTAGTTCCAGTCCAGGGCTCCACATGGTAGAAAGAAAGAACTCCAGCAAATTGTCCTCTGACCTCCACACATGTGCATATACATGCACATAATAAGTAAAGATACATCCATATGACTGGGAATAGATAGCCAGTGATAAGGCATTTGCCCAAGAACCTGGGTATAATCCCTAATAACATACAAAACAAAGCAAAAGAGCATCTGCTTTTTACATGTACTTGGAGAGGAGAATTAGGCAGAGAGTTCAAAGCCAGTCTGATCTATATAGTGAGAGCCTGTCTCAAACAAGCAAAATATAGACCCACCCTTAGGGTTAGTTGATTTTATTACATGGAAAGATAGTTATTTTTTCACATATTTCCATTTCATAACATTCCTTCAATATTCTTGCTTTCTTTCTTCAAAGAAAAGTTGAACCCAGGGCCTTATGTATTATAGGAATGCACTCTACTATTGAACTACATTAGGAAACTGAGATACCTACTTCAAGAATAAAGTCAAAGATGATTTACAGCTAAAATTCCTTGTGGGTGGTGCCACATGGTATCTGGTTTTTTCCAGATTGACACAAACCCTGACATGTCTGGGAAGAGGAAATCTTGAGAAAATGTCTTCATAAGATTGGCCTGTGGGCAAGTCTGTGGGCTATTGTTTAATAACTGAGGCCGGTGGGGCCAGTCCATTGTAAATGGTACCACCCCTGCCTGGGCATACAGTCCTGCTCGGTGTAAAAAAGGGAACTGAACAAGACAGAAGGATGCAAGCCAGTTTCCAGACCTTCCATGGCTTCTGCATCAGACCCTGACTCCCTGGGTGATGGACTGTGTCATGGAACTCTAAGCCAAAATAAACACCTTTAATTTAATAAATAAACCCTTTATGGTCATGGCGTTTATTCTAGCAATAAAAACCCTAACCATGACATGGTACAAGTACTTAATCTCAGTGTTAAAGGGTAAGGAGGGGTGGAGTAGAGGCAAGGAGATCTTGAGTTCCAGGGCAGCCTGGTCTGCACAAAGGTAGTAGTTCCAAGCTAGCCAGGACTACACAGTGAGGTCCTGTCTCAATGACAACAAACAAATCCTTTCTCCTCCACTCTGCCTCAGGATCTCCACCTGAAATGGCTTGGCAGGGTGTCAGCTGATCCCAGAAGGAGCCCCTCAGTGGTGGTTCACCAAGCTTAGCTTTCCTGCTGTGCGTGTGCACACGCAGATGGTCCTTCCACTCAGATCCTGGCCTAGCAAAAACTTAGCTCTTGTTCTCATTGTACAGTTACCGGCCCCATACTGGGGTCTAAACCCAGAGCAATGTACATGTAAAAAGCAGATGCTCTGCCACTGACCTACAGCCCCAGCTGAGTTATTTTATTAAAAAGAGAGGGTGGGAGACTAAGGTCAAAAACGGGGGTGGGGTGGGATGAGGGGGAGCATAAAATGAACAAACCTACTAGAACCCTAAAGATTTTTTTCTTTGGTTTGGAAAAAAGCGTTAATTTTTATTACACTTCTTTATTTGAATTTAATGACACCCACTATGTTATGTAGTGATTTTCAGTCCTATGGTGCTCAGTGACAGTGAGGTGTGCTGGTCAGTGCTCTGTAAATGGTTTGGATAGTGATAAACGGGTCCCTGTGTTCACAGAAAGCAGCAGGAAAATGAACCAACATTGCTGCTGTACACACTGCTCAGAATGGAGCATTTGCATATGGGAGCGCTAGCCCTGCTTCTGGCAAAACAAATGGCCCCAAACCTCATCTCTTAAAACACCCAATGTTTAATGTATGTCAAGAAATAATTTCCATAAATATAACAGCCTGAGTTAATTAAGCTTCCTGATGCAGGTTTCTGATCCAAATAATTATATTAGAATTTGTGATAGCAAGAAACATTTATCTCAGTGATATGGCTCTCTTCTGTTAAAAAGAAGAAGAGCCAAACGGTGGTGCATGCCTTTGTTCCCAGCACTGGGGTGGATCTATGTGTGATCTACAGATCAGGTTCTAAGACAGGCTCCAAAGCTACACAGAGGAGATCCTGTCTCATAAAACAAATTAGATGGAGGGAAGGAAAGGAAAGGAAGGAAGGAAGGAAGGAAGGGAGGGAGGGAGGGAGGGAGGGAGGGAGGGAGGGAGGGAGGGCATCAATGTGAAAAATGGTTCTCACTCCCAAGAGAAGGAAAGAAGGTTTACTTTGAAGCAAAATATGAATGACCATAACCCAGAAAGACAAATTTAGGTTACCTCAACTCCCATGTTTTTAACCTCTGAGCCATCTCTCCAGCCCTCAACTCCCATGTTTTAAGAAATAGTTCATCTTTTGTATGCACACAATACCTGCAGATGAAGAGACACCAGGTCCCTGGAACTGGAGTTAGTAATCACTGTGAGTCACAATGTGGGTGCTGGGAACTGAACTCCGGTCCTTTGCAAGAGCAGACCACTCCTAGCCAAGGTCTTCTCTCCAATCCCCGAAATAACATATTTTAGTAAGGTAACAATTTTTGTAGTAACAACAAAAGAATTATATATCGAAACATTTTCAAGCACACTGACAGGAACATCAGGAGGATGGTTGGTTGCAGCAAGGTAACCTCTGATATTCTCCAAGCCACTATCAGACAACCTTCTTAGCTTCTGGCTTGGTGGATGTTAGCTGGGAGATGAGGTCATACACAGGTGGGCAGTAATGGCTATTTAGAGGCTGACTATAGCCTGAGACAGCTGACCTGGCTCTATAACACTACAGCCTCCCCAGTCAGGAACTTTCTAGTCAGCCAGTCGGCCTTGTACAATGTCCAGTGGAGATACATTCCTCCTCAGGGCCCTCAACACCCCAGGCAGGGAGAGAGATCAAGAGCTGCTTGTGGGTGGGTTGGTGGGTCTCTGACACTCTCACTAATTGATGTCTCATGTACTCCTTTTCTGGAGCGCCTTCAGGGACTTACTAACTCATTTATGGCCTTTGGACGCCCTCCAGTGGCCAAACGTTTCCTGAAAAAATTCTTTTCCCGCCGTTTGCAACTTCTTTTGAAGAGTCTTGGTCCGGCAGAGGTGACAAGGCAAATACTTGCTAATCATAGTCAGGGGCTGGTGTACAGTCTCAACATTTGTAGTTTTGAACATCTATAAGTTAAATGCTGAACAAAGAAGACCTGATAACCTGGGAGTGGTGTTGCATCCCTTTGACCTCTGCACTCAGGAGGCAGAGGCAGGTGGATCTCTCTAAGTTCAAGGACAGCCTGGTTGGTGAGTGCTTGGCAGAAGAGGATTGATGCTTCCATGTTGTCCTTTGATCTCTGTATGTACACATGTACACTACACACACACACACACACACACACACACACACACACACACACACAAAATTTGTGTACCCAGGACTGATGAGCTGAGAACTCCCAACTATCTGTGGGCTTCATCCCTGCCTTGATGTGGCCACTCAACTGCCATCTGCTTGTCTTGGGCTGCTGTCTATCCATCCATCTGCCCATCTCCAGTTCCAGATTGGATGGCTGCAATTTGTAAAAAGATTTTTATTTTTACTATAACTTAAGGCTGATATATTTATAACTTAAGGTTGATATATTTTTATTTTATTTGTTTGTTTTTCCTGCATGCATATATGATCATGAAGTCAGAAGAGGGCAGAAGAGGGCATCAGATCCCCTGGAACTAGAGTTACAAATATTTACGAGCTACCATGTGGGTGCTGGAACAGAACCTGGGTTCTTTGCAAGAGCACCAAGTGCTCTTAACCATTCAGGCATCTCTCCAGCCTCTATCTTTTTTTTTTTTTTTTGAGCAGGGTCTTGCTATATAGCCCAGGCTGGCCTAACTCACCATCTTCTTGTCTACTTCCCCAAAACTGAGATTACAGTGAGCCCAAGTAAGTACCTGTCTTCTTAGAATATTTTATGAACTCAGAAAACCATTAGTTGAATTTATTTATTTACTTATTTATCTATCACTATTAAGCAATTGTTAGAAAAACTGTTCACAATACTTCTTAGAAGAGATACACAAATCAGGGTTTGATCATAACAAGGCTCACAGATTAAACCAAAGGGGGTTTATTATGAGATTACAGAAGGCTGGCAGGTTAAAGAAGCAGCCTGTAAGCTGAGCTCCAAGCATGACTAAAACTTATACTATAGTCCAGGCTCTGACTTGTTCTCTGATCAGGAAGTCAATTGCTAAGTTAGGATGTTCCTGGTCCACCCACTGCTTCTAGAGACACATCCCCTCCACTGTAAATGTGCTGCATCAAGGAGGCTCATAACTTCTATCTCCCCACTCTTAGGAAGGTGAGCATCAGGGACATCTTAGGAACCTAGGTCTCAGGACACTTGAGTTTTGCACACACCCTCCTTGAATAATGCACCTAGCAACCTATGGCAACCTGGAATTCCTCATCTGCACACCTGACTGAGCAATAGAGTTTCTTCTCTTGACAACCATCAAACTTTTTATTGAACAACAGAGTGTGTTCATGTCTGTTTATATTTAAGTACTGATGATGGGAAACCTGTCCAGCCTGAACTGGTTTTGGATGTATACATTATATATCATTAATAAAACAACTTTTTTCTAATATTATTTCAGTTATTTCTTTTTTTTTTTTAAAAAAAAAAACTTTATTTATTTATTTGCCTTGGTGTTTGACTGGAACTGGAACTACAGACAGTTGTTAGCTGCCATGTGGGTGCTGGGAATTGAACCCGGGTCCTCTGGAAGAGCAGAGGGTGCTCTTAACCGCTGAGCCATCTCTCCAGCCCCCAGTTATTTCTTTCAAATTAAAGGAGCCATGTAGTGTCCTTAGGTTGTTTTTAAAATGTTTCCCTAAAAACTGCATACAAAATGTTATTTGAACTTACTTCAGATACAGTAAGAAAGGCTAAATACAGATTTTTTTTTTTTTTTTTTAAAAAACACTTTATTTATTTAGCCTTGGTGTTTGCCTGGAACTGGAACTACAGACAGTTGTTAGCTGCCATGTGGGTGCTGGGAATCGAACCCGGGTCCTCTGGAAGAGCAGAGGGTGCTCTTAGCTGAGCCATCTCTCCAGCCCCAGATTTTTTATTTAGTATTATAAATTAACTAAAACTTTTCCTCACATTCTTAGGTTTTTTATTATGTTTATTTGTTTATTTGCACATGAATGTGTTGGTATGTGTGGAAGTCAGAGAACAATTTGAGGAATTAGTTCTTTATCATCACATCTGTATTTTAGAAGCCACTGGAAACAGTCCAGATTATATATGTACCTGAAATGTAGAAGATACCCATTTGAAAATACCATGAGTGTAGAGATAGTCTTTATGTCTAAATATGTAACAAACCCTTGACCTGCAGACCTTTTCGCCAGAAACACACTTGTTTTGTTCTGTTACCGGGCATGTTAGGAATAAACCTGGACGCTTTCTGTTATTCATGTTTGGCTACAGTAGGTAAGAATATGTTCTTCCTGAAGCCATGAGTGCTACTTCATTCAATCACGACATCAGTACACATGTCATGCTATCTGTACAAAATATAAAATGACTGGAATCTTTGGGATGCTCTTCCTCCACTTACTCAACAAAAGGCCAGCTCTATGTTAATTGGAACACAGAGGGCATGCTCTGGCTGCCCAGTACTTTCACTTTCAGAGGATATTAGCCACAGATATTGGTCATTTGCATACTTGCAAATTATGCACTTTGAAGAGAAATGGAAAAAGGTTAGAGCATATCTGTTAAGAACATGGAGTTCACATTCAAAACCACATATATACTGTGCAAGTAACACAAAGGCAAGGGCCACCTGCCTTTGGATTCCTGCCAGCATGCCCGATGGAGCCTTCGCAGTCTTGCTGTGTGAAGATGAAAACATGCAATTTATGAGCTATTTGCCCTAAAACTGGAGAATAAAAAATACAAAACTGAATTTAAATCCCATCTCTTCACAGAATCTTCCTTTTTCCTTCTTTCTTTCCTCCTCCTCCTTTTCTGAGACAAGGTCTCTCTAAATAGTACTGGCTGTTCTAGAATACATTACATAGACAGATTGGCCTCAAACTCACAGAGAGCCTTCTGCCTCTGCCCCTCAAATACTGGTAAAATCTGAATGTTTAATAATTTAAAATACAAACTAAAAAAAAAAAAGTTAATCGAGCAAGAGAAGGCTGGAAAAGCCAAAGCCCAGGCATCTGTATTTGTGGGTAATATGCTCCTGTCCATAAAGATCCTCAGGGTTTTAACAGAAGAGGTTAATGGGAGAGTGTCTGCCTGGCAGGAGTGAGGCCCTGAGTCCAAACAAAAGCCAATTGAACAACAGCATCAATGAAAAGCAAAACACAAAACAAGATACAAATCAGTACACAAAAATCATTAATTTTCTATATACCAATATTAGCATGCTAAGATAGAAATGACAAGAATGCCTCTTCACCATATCCCAAACACACACACACACACACACACACACTCATGCATTCCCCCCCACACACACACACACACTCATGCATTCCCCCACACACAAAACAAGCAAAAGCAAGCAAACAAGCAACCAACCAACAAAACAAAAACCCTAGAAATAAACTTAATTAAGGAGGTAAAAAACCTCTACCTTGGAAGCCTGAAAACATGAAAGCAAGAAATCTAAAACATCTCATGTTCATGGAGTGGCAGAATTAAAATTGTATATATTAAAGCCTTTTATAGAGCCCAGGGCTATCTGTCCAGGGGTGACACTGCCTCCAGCAAGTTGGTTCTCCTTATTAGCTGTCAAAAAAGAAAATGCTATGCAGAATTGTCTACAGGTCAATCTGACTGGAGCATATTCTCAATTGGAAGTTTCAGGACAGCCAGGGCTACACAGAGAAACCCTGTCTTGAAAAACAAAACAAAACAAAACAAAAAAGTATCAATGTAAGATCTGAAACTACAGAATATATAAAGAACTCAAAAAATAAACAACTAAAAAATAACCAAGAAAAACTTGTGAAATCAGCCTCAGCCCTCAGCAATAAACACAAAATGTGGATAAAGAATAAAACTTCATCATTTGCAGGGAAATGGATAGAACTAAAGACACTTTGTAAGACAATCACATTTTCTCTCTGTGTGCCATTTAGATTTAAAAATATAGGGTAGGGGTGGAGAGATGGCTCAGCGGTTAAGAGCACTGACTGTTCTTCCAGAGGACCTGGGTTCAATTCCCAGCAACCACATGGCAGTTAACAACTGTCTGCAATTCCAAGATCTGACACCCTTACACAATTATACATGCAGGCAAAACACCAATTCACAAAAAATAATAATTAAAAAAATAAAAATAAAGGATATAAAGTAGGAGGATGAACCTCTGATAAAAAGGACAGGAGGTGATGGATATGAATGACTAAAGTAGCTTAAGTTGATGAAACTGTCATAATAAAACCCTTTATTGGGAAAATACATAGTAATTTTTTTAAAGCAGCTAATGGGGACTAGAAAGGCGGCTTGGTGACTAAGAGCACTTGCTATTTTTGTAGAGGACCCAGGTTAGGTTCCCACCATGGTGACTTACATATGGTGGCTTACAACAATCCATAACACTAATAAGTAGCCTGTTGTCTATTTATCTCTGGGGCACCAGGCATGCACTCACAGGGTACACAGACATACATGCAGGCAAAATAGTTGTCAAGTAAGATAATCTTTAAAAAGCATGTATTAAAACCAGTAAAGTGAGCTAATTTAATTTAATCTTATATTTAGCACTAAATCAAAATATTTCAAGGTCAAACACCAAATATGTATTTTAACAAAATATTGTAAGTGGATATTTTGTGAAATACAATTTAGGTGTTATTCTACAGTGAAATTCCTCTCAACCACATGAGCTGTTTTGGCATAGTAGTATACATTTGTTTTCCTAGGGCCTGGGCCACTGAGGCAGACCTGAGACCTGAGCCAGTCCAGATCACATACAGCTGCATTTCAAATAAAACCAACTTCAGACCTTCTGATTGCAAGATGCATTTTTTTTTATTGCTTCCCTTCATACGAAGCACAAAACTCCCTTAGCCAACTATGAAAAAAAATTTTTTTTAGTTAACAAAACAAAATAAAACCAGGGTCTTAGTATAAACAGCCCAAGTCAGCTTTGACACTTGATTCTCCTGCATACCTTAACTCCTGGGGGCTGGGATTACAAGTGTGGTTTACCATATCCAGTTAACAGTGGTTCTCAGCCTTCCTAACACTGTGACCCTTTAACAGTTCCTCTGATTGTAGTGACCCTAACCATAAAATTATTTTGTTGCTACTATATAACTGTTATTTTGTTACTTATTTTGAATCATAGTGCATATTTCTGTGTTTTCCAATGTTCTGGACTGATGTCTTGCAGACTCTAAAAGACCACATATGCCAGCCCAGATGACTATACTCAGCAAAACTGTCAATCACCATAGATGAAGAAAACAAGACATTTCATGACAAAGTCAAATTTAAATAATATCCACAAACCCACCCCTACAGAAGGTACTAGAAGGAAAACTCCAACCCAAGGAAGTTTACTATACCCACAAAAACACAAAAAATAAATAATCTCACACCAGCAAAACCCAAAGAAGTGAAACACACACTCCCACCACCACCACTAACAAAATAACAGGAATTAACAATCATTGGTCATTAATATCTCTCATATTAATGGACTCAATTCCCCCAACAAAAAGACACAATTTAACAGAATGAATGTGAAATAGGATCCATCTTTCTGCTGCATCCATGAAACACACCTCAACATCAAAGACACACATTACATCAGAGTAAGGGGTAAGAAAAAGAGTTTCCAAGCAAATGGACCCAAGAAGCAAGATGGTGTGGCCATCCTAATATCTAGCAAAACAGACTTCAACCCAAAGTTCATTAAAAAAGATATACTCATTTCATACCCATTTAAGGAAAAGTCCACCAAGACAACATTCCAATTTTTAATATCTAGCCCCCAAATATAAGGGCATCCACATTTGTAAAAGAAATATTACTAAAGCTTAAATCACACATTATACCTCACATATTAATGGTGGGAGACTTCAATACCCTACTCTCACCAATTGACTATTCATCCAGACAAAACTTAAACAGAGAAATAATGGAGCTATCAGATATCTACAGAACATTTCACCCAAACACATAAGAATATGTCTTTTTTTCAGCACCTCATGGAACATTCTCCAAAATAGACCACGTACTCAGTCACAAACAAGTCTCAACAGATACAAGAAAACTAAAATAACTTCCTGTATCTTATCAGCTCACCAAGCTGGATTTCAACAACAAAAACAGAAAGTCTACAAATTCACAGAAATTGACAAAAACCCAAACCAAAACAACAAAAGATCCTCTCTACCTAACAACCACTGGGTCAAGGGAAAAAAAAATTAAAGACATCCTAGAATTCAATGAAAATAAATGTACAACATAGCCAAATTATGGTTCACAATGAAAGCAGTGCTAAGAGGAAAGTTCATAGCACTAAGTGCCTACATAAAGAATCTGATAAATCTTACACTAGTGACTTACCAGCACAGCTGAAATGTGGTGGGACTGTTCTCTGTAAATAAAGGAGCTGTTTTGGCCTATGTGGAGCACCGTAGAAAGTTGGTGGAGGATGAGGGGAGAGACAGAAGGAGGGCGGGGTCAGTCAGTCTCCATCCTGCCCCTGAGGAAGAACCATGTAATGAATCCAGGTGAGCCACGGGCCAGGACACGCGGCAGATAGAGTACTAGAAATGGGGTGGATTGAGATGAAAGAGCTAACTAGTAATGTGTTGAGACATGGGCCAGACAGTATGAAATTAACGTGTCTGATTCATTTCTTTGGGGGACAAAAGCCGCTGCAGGCCAGGTACGAACCTGGGGACCAAATGGGCTGGGAAATCTCACTACAACACTGAAAGCTCTAGAATGAAAGAAAGCAAGCTCTTCTAAGAGGAGCAGACAGCAGGAAGTAACTGAACTGAGAGCTGAAATCAATAAAATAGAAACAAAAAGAATAATATAGAAAGTCAGTGAAAGAAAGTGTTAGTTCTTTGAGAAAATCAATAAGACAGACAAACCCTTATCCAAAATAATTAAACAACAGAGAAAGGATATCCAAATTAATATAGCCACAAACAAAATGGGTGGCATAACAACAGACATCGAGGAAATTTAAAGAATCATTAGGTCGTATTTTAAAACCTTCATAAAATTGGAGAATCTAAAAAGAAATGAACAATATTGTCAATCGATAATACCAAAGTTAAATCAAGATCAGATAAACAATTTTAAATAGACCAATACCCCCTAAACAGAAACAGTCATTAAAAGTCTCCCAACCAAAAAAGCCCAGGACCAGATGGTTTTACTGCAGAATTCTACCAGACTCTCAAAGAAGTGCTAATACCAATACTCTTCAAATTAGTCCATAAAATAGAAAGAGAAAAAACATTGCCAAGTTCTTTTAGTGACACCCTGATCCCCAAACCACACAAAGACTCAAAAAAGAAAGAGAATTACAGACCAATTTTCCTCATGAACATTGATGCAAAAATACTAAATAAAATACTTACAAACTGAATCCAAGAACACATAAAAGATGATCCACATAATCATTAGGCTTCATCCCACAGATGCAGGATGGTTCAATGTACAGAGTCTGTCAATGTAGTCCACCATATAAATAAACTTAAAGAAAAAAACACATGACAATTGTGTTGTAAAAGCCTTTGACAAAATACAACACCCCTTCATGACAAAGGTCTTAGAGAGATCAGGGATACAAAGAACATCTAAACATAATAAAGATAATTTACAGCAAGCTGACAGCCAATATGAAATTAAATGGAGAGAAACTTAAATCAATCCCACTAAAATCAGAAACAAGACTAAGTTTTCCACTATCTCCATGTCTATTCAATATAATACTTGAAGTTCTAGCTAGAACATAAGTAAAGGATAAGGGGATACCGACTGGAAAAAGGAGGCAAGGTAGTGTTATTTGTAGATGATATAATGGTATACATAAATTACTCTAAAAAATTTCCACCAGGAAATGATAAACATTTTCAGCAAAGTAGCTTGATATAAGATTAACTAAAAAAAAAAAAAAAAGTCAGTAGCCCTACTATATACAAATAACAAACAGATTGAGAAAGAAATCAGAAAAATAACACCAGTCAGAATATTCACAAATAATATAAAATATTTTGGGGGTATCTCTAACTAAAAAAGTAAAAGACCTATATGATAAAAGCTTCAAGTCATGCTAGGCAGTGGTGCTCGCCTTTAATCTCAGCACTTGGAGGCAGAGGCAGGTGGATATCTGTGAGTTCAAGGCTAGCCAGGTGTACAGAGAGTTCCAGGACAGCCAGGGCTATTACACAGATAAACTCTTGATAAACCAAAAGCAAACCAAAAAACAAGCAAACAAAAATCAGAAACAAACAAACAAAAAAACCCCACTCCACTCCAAGTCTTTGAAGAAGCTGATAAAAAGATATCTGACAACAGAAAGATCTTCCATATTTATGGATTCACAGAATTAATATAGTAAAAGTTGCTTGCTACCCTGCCAAAAGCAATTTACAGATTCAGTGCAATCAACACAATTGTGTTGTGTAAACAGTTCTTGAAAGGACAACTCTCAACTTGATATGAAAAAAACAAGACCAAGGTTAGCTAAAGAAAATCCTAAACAGCTGAAGGTATCACTATTCCTGATTTTAAGCTCTATTAAAAGCAATAGTAATAAAAAATCACAAGGTATTGGTACAAAATAAACATGTGGATCAATATAATCAACTCAGAGACCCAGACATAAATTCACATACCTATAGACCCCTGATTTTTGATAAAGAAGCCAGAAATACACACCAAGAAAAAGAAAGCATCTTCAACAAATGGTGCTGGTCAAACTGGACATCTGCATGTAGAAAAATGCAAATAGATCCATATTTATCACGTTGAAAAAAACTGAAGTCCAAGTAGCTCAAAGACCTCAACATAAAACCACACACACTGGACCTGATAGAAGAAAAAGTGGAAAATAGCCTTAGGTTCATTCAAGGCACAGAAGACAACTTCCTGGTCAGAACACTGGTATTGCGGGCCCTAAGATCAACAGTTAATAAATGAGACCTCAGGAAACTGAAAAGCTTCTGTAAAGCAAAGGACATGATCAATAGAACTATATGGCATCCTACAGGATGGGGAAAGATCTTCACCACACCTGACAGAGCTGACTTCCAAAATATATAAGAGACTAGACATCAAAAACCCAAATAATCCAATTTTTAAAATGGAGTACAGATCTAATCAGAGAATTCTTAACAGAAAAATCACAAATGGCAGAGAAACACTTAAGGAGATGTTCATCATCCTCAGCCATCAAAGAAATAAATGCAAAACAAAATGACTCTAAGATTCCATCTTTACACCTGTGAGAATTGCTAAGATAAAAACCTTAAGTGCCAACTCATGCTGGAGATTATGTGGATTAAGAGGAACACTCCTTCACTACTGAAGGGAGCGCAAAATTGTACAGCAACTATAAAAATCAATATGACAGTTCCTCAGAAAAGTGGAAATTAATCTATCTTAAGACCCATCTAAATTCTTGGTCTTATATCCAAAGGATGCTCAATCATACCACAATGATACTTGCTCAACTATGTTTATAGCAGCTTTATTCATAATAGTAACTGGAAACAACTTAGATATCTCTCAAATGAAGAACGGATAAAAAAAAGTGGTCATTTATACAATGGAATATTATTCAGCTGTTAAAAAAATCATGAAATTTGCAGATAAATGGATAAAATTAGAAAAAAATCATCCTGAGTGAGGTAACCCAGACCCCAAAAGACGAACATGGTATCTATTCACTCATAAGTGGATATTAGCTGCAAAGTAAAAGATAATCATGCTATGGTCCACAGATTCAGACAGGCTAAGTAACAAGGAGGCCTTAAGAGAAGACACTCAGATCTCACTGGGAAGGGAAAGGAAGAGTAGATTTTGAGGGTGCACTGGAGGTGCACTGGAGGGTGCAGAGTTAGGAACAGGAGGGATCAGGTGGTGGAGGGGAGAAATGACTGAAATTGGGCAACGGAAACTCCACAGAATCCCTGAGAATAACCCTAGCAAAGACTCCTCGTAATGGAGGACATGGAGTCTAAACTAGTCCTCTTCTATAACCAAGCAAGGCCTCAAGTGGAGCAATTGGAACACCAACCCAACCACAAAACCTTCAGCCAATAGTTTGTCCTGCCTGCAGAGTGTTCTGGGATGAGAGCCTAGCAGAATAGTCATCAGAGACCAGAGAGATTTTATCCAGCAACTGATGGGAGCAGATGCAGAGTCTCACAGACAAACATCGGATGGAGCTGAGGGAGTCCTGAGGAGTAGGGGGAAGAAGGAACAGAGCAACCAGAGGGATCAGGAACATCATGGAAACAGCTCAAAGAATAAACTGACTTGAACTCATGGTAATTTGAGGACAGCAGGGAGCTGTAGGGGTCTGACCTAGATGCTCTCCATATATGTTATGGCTGAGCAGCGTGCTGTTCAGTGGTACTCACTCCTAACACTGGGAGTGGGGTGTTTACTGCCTCATTTGCCTACTTGTGTGACTGTTCTCCTACTCTGTTGCTGCATTCAGCATATGTGACAGCATATGTTTGGTATTATTGTAGCATATACTGTGTTCTGTTGATGTCCCTAGGAGCGGAGACAGTGGAAAGGTGGATCTAGAGGAGAGAAGTCTGGGGCAAGAATAAAAGATAAAAACACCTAAAACTGAGTTCCTCTTTGCATATTTAGCTACTGGTGGGTCTCAGTCCCACAGCCCCGTCCATTCAAGTTTACGGTCTTTTGTCAAAGGGGCCAGGTTAGTAGATAATAACTGAAAGCTAAATGAACAGGATACAATACAGAAATAAAATGGTTGACTTCGCTGAAAACACGATAGATTTTTTAGTAAAGGAAATGACACTTGATAGGAATATGAAGGGCTCACCAGAGCAAAGCCAAAGAAGCGATGTAGTAGCTCATGAAAAGGAATAACTAAAGTGTGTGTGTGTGCCAAAAAGATGAGCAGCAGACAAGACCTTCCATGGTTAGCAAAGTAGGCTGAATTTGACCTTGTAGATCTAACTGACATGAGATATCTTTCTGTATGGTGTGAATATCATCAGTTAATAAAGGAACTGTTTGGGCCTATGGCAAGGCATCTTAGAAGCAGTAGGGAAATCCGAACATAAAGAGAGCAGAGTCAGAGAGAGATGTTGTGAGCTGCTGCCAAGGGAGCAAGATCTAATGGAACACAGGTAAAATCACTAGCCATGTGGCAAGACAGATTAATGAAAATGGGTTAAGATGCAAGAGCAAGAGCTAGCTAGCAATGTGCCTGAGCCATAGGTCAAGCAGCAAAACTTTGTGTGACTTCTCCATGCAATGAAACAGCCTATGGCACTTGCTTAAATACACACTCCTTAGCCCAACTCTAACAGCCCCAACATTCTAATTCAGGAGAACTTGGGCTGGGCTTTAAAGGTTCTGAGGAAACATTTGCAGAATCACTGAAGACTTTTTGAAAAGTAGGAGGCTAAGATGGTCCTGCTATGACCATGAAGTCCAGGGTGAGCTGGGGCTTACCTATCCCCAGATGGGTTTGCAAAAATAAGCTATGACACCCAACATGTTCTATTTTAATAAACAGATGGAACAATTTCCATGTAAAGACAAAGATTCAGTCATCTCAGCAATGGACAGCTGGGTCAGTGGATCCTAATCAGTCTGGGTCACATTATCAATACCCAAGTTGAAAACAAAATTCATTTAAATATCAAATAGTCTATGTATTCTCAGTGTTTTTTGTGTGAATCGTTTTATTCATGTCTATGTTCATGTTCTTAACCTGATCTTCAGCATGTTTCAGTAGGCTTTCAAATCTTTACTTCTGCCTCTAGACTAGACATGACTACTTAGAGGATAATGTGTAATTATCTAAAATTACAGTTACTCAAAGCTGACATTTCCCTTTTCAAGACAGAATCCTGGAAACGAAGACTACCTTTTCTCATGTGCAATTACCCAGGGAAGATCTGTACTTCCTACCCGAAGTCAAAACTTTAGAACATTAAAAAAAACAAACTGGCACACAGTAAACTGTTTACACCAGAGTTTAATATTCAGTACTTTAGGCAACCCCAATGGTTTATAATATGTATCCTACCTAAGAGGCCATCCCACTAAATCACTTAACAGACTAAACCTCAGCAGTCACACAGAACTTACGTTTTATCGCTTTGTGTTCATCAATATATGAAATGGCCAAAATGTGAAAACTATTACTTAGAGAAAAAAAAAATAACTTCCCACAGTGCTAAGTCAGTGGCTACTACGAAAGTAGAGAGTTAAAGTCCTTTTGAACTTCAGACACAAGGTGAAGACTGGGAAGTGGCAGCAGCCTGACAGGTGCAATGGGCTCATCATACACTCACACTGTATGCTCTATAGGCAGAAATGGAGGAAACAGATCCACCAAGTGCTCCAGGTAGTATAACAATTAATCAGTGAGACAGGCTGAGGATTGCTAATGCCCCATTCCAGGAACACAGACATGCATCTGAGGCCAGCCTGGGTTACAGAGGCTCAGGGTTGGGAACGTAGTAGGCAGCAGAATGCTTGTCTAGCATGTGAGGCTCTGGCCTCAACCTCCATCCCTGAAAAACAAACCAAACAGTAATACACGTACTGAAATACAAGCCATTTCCCTATGCTGCTGAATGCTAACTATCTAATCTTCACAAATGTATCTGGTAAATATGTTAACCCATGACTTTCTTGTGTTCTCTGACTACAAATGTTCATTTCACGGTTGATGTTATTCAGAAACCAGAATCTCTGTTCCTGGGCTATGGTTAGTCACACGTGACTCAGATGTGTTTTCCTATGAAAGGCTCTTTTATGTAACTACTGGTGGGCAGTGCTGCAGTCTAACTTAAGGCCTGCTGTGTACCAAACGGCTGTGATACACAGTACCAAGTCAAAATGCTCATTTATATTTCACCTCTTAAATCTAAAATGTGTATGCATGTTGTCATCTGAGTGAGAATGGCCCCATAGGCTCATGTATGAATGCTCTGACTCTGTTCCTGCCGCCTGTGTAAAGCTCAGGATGTAAAGCTCTCAGCTACTGCTCCAGTGCCATCTATGCCAATTTGCTTCCTGCCATGATAATAGTGAACTAACTGAAACTGTAAGCAAGTCCCAATTAAATGTTTTTTTTTGTTTTGTTTTGTTTTGTTTTGTTTTTAATAAAAGTTGCCTTGGTCATGGTGTGTCTTCACAGCCAGAATAGTAACTAAGACATACACCCTATACAATGAAATTTCCACTCTACAATTTATATCAAACACACACATATATATACACATATGTATATATATATGCTGCAAAAGACATATATAAAAGGGTTCAACACTATAGTCTGTACTGTTCCCAAACACCAAATGATTATTATAGCACAATGATATAATATAGATTCATAAAATATAAATCACAATAAAAATTTTATGCATATATACAAATGAATAAATCTCACTGAATCCAAGGAGTAGCTTCTTAGCAGATAATAGTTCTACTACTTGGGCTAGGGAGAAATTCTCATGTAGCATATATGTATATATATATTTTTTTTTTAAAAAAATCTTTATTTATTTATTTGCCTTGGTGTTTGCCTGGAACTGGAACTACAGACAGTTGTTAGCTGCCATGTGGGTGCTGGGAATCGAACCCGGGTCCTCTGGAAGAGCAGAGGGTGCTCTTAACCGCTGAGCCATCTCTCCAGCCCCAGCATATATGTATATTTTACAACGATATAATTTTTGTGCCTATCTGAATACATGTTGCATTAAAATGCAGCTATTAAAAAAAAAAAAAAACCAAGCCACAATCTTTACAAATGATTTTGGTACCAGATGTATACAATTCATCACTTATGAATAGGCTAATATTATTTCTGTTGTGCTCACGTGTGCAGGTATATGTGTTGAAGTCACTGGTTGATGTCCACATCAGTCTTTGTGTAGGCTTGTGTGGTTACTGCAGCACCATGTGGGGACAGCAGGCTAGCTGGCCTGTACACTTGGGAAGAGTGTATTTGTCCTTTTTCTGTAGGTGTGCTAGGATTAGATATTTAATGCTAATTGGTCTGGCATGTGTAGATTCTGGTCACCAGGCTTGCCTGGTGAGCTATCCTACCAACTTTTCCCACTGTTTTAAAAGGTTTAAATGTTTTTTTTTGTTTTTTTTTTTTTATGTGTATGAGTGTTTTACCTGCATGTATGTATGTACTGCACCATATGCATGCCTGGTTCCCATGAGGTAAGAAGTGGGTGTCAGACCTCCTTGAACTGGAGTTACAGATGGTTCTGAGCCACCATGTGGGTGTAGGATCTGAACTGGACCCTCCAGAAGAGTAGTCAGTATTCTTAACTGCGGAGTTCTCT
Source organism: Sigmodon hispidus (assembly GCA_004025045.1). NCBI lineage: Eukaryota > Metazoa > Chordata > Mammalia > Rodentia > Cricetidae > Sigmodon > Sigmodon hispidus. Next base: position 243,958 of record PVIH01001217.1, read on the forward strand.
CTCCTGCCTGCCGCCTTCTGCACTGAGACAATTTTTCAGCAAACCTGAAATCAGTTCAGTGGTTTAGCTCGAATGCCAAACCAAAACTCCCAGGAATCCGTTTGTACCTCCTAACATGGGACTAGCAGTAAATATCCGGTTGCCTTGAAAGTCATTTTGTAGACCAGGTTGACCTCAAACTCAGAGATTTGCCTGCCTCTCCCAAGTGTTTGGATTGAATATGTGCACCACCAGGCCTGACCCATACCTGTCTTTTTATGCTGAGTGACAAGGATCCGAACTCAGGTTCTTGTGTTTGGTAATAGGCACTTTATTGACACAACTATGTTTCTAGCCCCTAAAATTATTTTTTCAGTTACATGCCACATCAGTTTATGCATTATTAGAAAAATATCTTGCCAGCATGGGCTGCAGCACTGAGATAGCCTAAAAATGTTTTTATTTGTATCTTGTAATTGTTGATTATCTAACTAGACTACCATTTTCTTTTTTAAATTTCATTCTCTGTGAAATAGCCACAGCTGTCCTGAAACTCACTTTGTAGACCAAGCAGGCCTCAGAGATCACCAGCCTCTGCCTCCCGAATGCTGGGATTAAATGTGTGTGCAATCACCACCTAGAATTTTCTATTTTATAAAAATGTCATTTGCTTAGTGTGCCCGTGTGCATGTACAGGGGTGTGTGCATGCATATTTGCATGTGTACACACTAGGGCCATGGCATACATGTGGAGGTCGGAGATCAACTTTTGGGAATTGGTTCTCTAATACCATGTGGGTCCAGGGAATCAAACTCAGGTCAAAGGCTTTGCAGCAATTGCTTTTACCCAATGATCTATCTTTCAGGCACCTTACTTTTAATAATCATAAATAGGATCATTTGGCAGCTATGTTTTAAATAAAAGAGATGTATCTTAACTTCATGAATTATGAATATCCCTATGGCAAGTGACAAAATTAAGTTAGAAAGGATATACTGTGGGTAGCTGTTTGGACATGAGGCTCTGGCTGATGAAGGACTCTGGTCCCAGACTGAAGGAGGATAACTGGTCAACCATCTTGGCTCCAAGTGTGGGCTGGAGGGCATGGGGACTGGCAGGATTCAAGGGAGCAACTGCTGTCTGCCCAGAGTAAGTCTCTATCTCTCACTCCCAGGAGCATGTGCTCCCACACCTCAACATGGTATCGTCAGAAGGATCTGCTGTCAGTCACCAAGTGACAGGACAGGAAACTTACAACATTGTCCACAATGGGGAGAATCCAATATCCTAGAAACTCTTGCATGTACTGCTTTTTGAAGGATCCTTGTTGCCACCTTTAGGTCTAAGGTCACTTGGACAGCCGTCACCAATGTAGTACTGCTTTAGTATTTCCCTGGCATCAGAGAGGTGACCAGCATCTTCAAAGCTTGCTGTTGCATCAGCACCAGTTTGTTTCAGCAGAATCTCTTCTCCACCAGGATGCTCGCCAAGGAATCTGGTGATATTGTAGACTCACATGTGGATCACTATCCACATCTCCTCTGAGGTGTTTCGCTTTGCCACCTTCTTCAGCTGGTAATAGGTGACCAGGTGACAGAAGAATAGAAGCCCTCACCATTCCTGCTGCTGCGGTCAGCCTCTGGGGTCACCATTGGGTCTGAGTCCCTCTCCACCACTCAGACTGCCATTTTCTATTGACTAAAACACATGAAAACTTTTCATATTCTAAGGACTCAACATAAAAACATTTTTTAAAAAATGCTAACATAAAGCTGGGAGTGATATCTTATAAGACCAGCACTGGGAGGGTGAGGTAGGATGGTGAGCAGCAAATCAAGACCCAATTTGGCTATATTAAAAAAAAACCTGAAACCATTCTGGGATACGTGGCTCCAAAGTAAAAACCAATTTAATGAAAACCACAAACAAATAACTAAAGCAGAAACAACAAATGCTAACACAAAATAACTTACCCATCCCTTTTCAGTATCATGAGTTCTCTATCCTTTTTAAGTATAAGGAAAACTTAATGTCCAATTCCTATCCTTGAGATTGAAATTTAGTCTTAGTGTTTATAAACAAAACTTGAACTCCCATCATGGGACAGGAAGAGAAAAGACCCTCCCCACCTCATTGTTTTGTGTTCTAGGATCTTGGAAGTGTAACAATGACTCAGATGTTTAGTGCTCATCAAGGACCAGTGCTGAGAACCAGCGTAAGTCATTATTTTCTCAGAAGGCACTTTCTAGTCTCAGTTTTACACTTTTTGAGGCCAAATTTTATTATGTTGCCCAAACTAGATGTAAACTTTTGAGCTCAAGTGATCACACAATCCTCCTTCCCTAATCTCCGGGTACATGTTTGCAGGCATGCAGCACTATTTCTAGGCCCTTTTATTCCTTAATTAAGTGATTAAACCCCACCTACAACTCATTACTTAAAACATAAGAATGAGGGTCTGGAGTAATGGCTCAGCAGCTAGGATAGCATACCGCTCTTCCAGGGTACCCAAGTTCAGTTCACAGCAACTGTGTTCAACAGCTCACAGTCTCCTGTAATTCTAATTCCAGGAGGACCTGATATCTGGATGCCTCTGGCCTCTGTGGGCACTAGCATTCACATGCAAATGAATCCACAGATGTGTGTGTGTGTGTGTATGTATGTATATATACATATATATAATTAAAAAATAAACCTTTTTTCTTTAGAATAAAAAAGCAATACAAGATGTAGCACTGTAAAACTTTTTGTTTTTTAATAGCAGGTCAAATATCCTGAAACATACATATATTCTGATAGTCTTCTAATCCCAGTTGAGTTGAAATTTTAAAGTAACACACACGAGCTAAGAGAATTCAATACTGTTCCAAGGCACTTACTGAATCTCTGTAACTAGATGAAAACAAGAACCATCAGGACAAACAATTAGACAGTAATAATATAAAAATAACTTCTTGCTTACAATTTACAAAATGCATTATTGTTACAATCTTTGATCTCTGATAACCTGCAGTGCTGGCTGCATGAATCCAGCAATTTTAAAATTCAGAAACTGTTTTTTAAAACTTCAGGGCAAATAATTTACAAATAAGGTACACAAAGACTTAGACCATGCAGAAATTCTTACATCTTGTTAATAATATTTTATGACTTCAACTTTATCAAATTATATACCTACTTGCCCTGTACATATACAAAATAATGCATACATGATAAAACAGCGAGAGAGTCCTCCTTTAACTCAATTTATCATAAAAGTATTACTATATTAACAGGTCTACAAGCAGCTTGTAACAGGGTTAAGAGACATTAAGGCAATAATACTTGAAGTTACAAAATAAACAATATGTAATACTTTTTCCTAAGTGTAGTATAAGGCAGGTAGATGGTCCCAGCAAAAAATATTAAGGTAACAATCTACACTGCTGTTAGTCCCACATTTTAAGATGGAATACTCTAAACCTGGCTTTCAGTGGCACTTGATTTTTCCGGTGTAATTTAAAGTATCTGTTAACCCCCGAATTATGTCCATTCTGAAGGTGGATCTCTTGGTCCTTTAGGTTTCCCACAGCGGTTTCCAAAACCTATAGACAGAAAATACCACAATCACAGTTAACATTTAAAAATACTTTTAAAAGATTAATAATGCATCCATACCTCTGTTTCCCCAAACCCAATTCTCAGAGTTGCCCCTGGTGCTACAACACAACACCAGCTGCAGCCTCCCCCTACCCTGTGGATCCCAGACAACACCCAGCTCAACCACAGGCCATGCCTTCCAGAACAGGTAGGCTGCCCATAGACCTTTCCACTGTTACTCCAGATCCAGTTTTCAGGGCTGCCCCCAGTGCTGCAATAGAACACCACTTACAGTGCCCTCGCACCATCCATGGCTCTTGTACTGACCATCCCCCAGGCCTCCCCTTTCCCCAGCATTCCCCATGAACACACCAGCCAGCAAACACCAAAAACAAGTAACACATAGCCAGCACATTCTCTGAAAATCTAGAGAAAACAGAAACCTAGGACAAAACACCCACCCAACAAAGACAAACCCAGAAATCAGCACCTAGATCTATCTATAATCACCTCAAACTCAGATCCTCACATGCTAGTGTAAGAACACAATCAAATACAGCTAGAAAAGTATGTCTCCACTACAGCCCAGCTATCCGATGATAGTAGCCCCAGAATATTCCAGCATACCTGAAGCACAAGATAAAGACCTTAAAACGAAGTATATAAAAATGATAGAGGTCCTCGAAGAGAAAATGAACATATATCTCTTTTTTTTCCTTTCGTTCTTTTTTTGTTTTGTTTTGTTTTTTGTTTTTTAAAGATTTGTTCATTTTATGTGTATTGATGTTTTGACTGCATGTATGTCTGTTTGGGGGTGTTGGATGGGAGTTACAGATGGTGTGAACTGCCATGTGGGTGCTGGGAATTGAACTCAGGTCCTCTGGAAGAGCAGCCAGTGCTCTTAACAGCTGAGCCATCTCTCCAGCCCCGAATATATATCTCAAAGAAAGCCAGGAAAACAGAAACAAATAGTTAGATGAAATGAAAAAAAAAAAAATCCCTTAAAGAAAGCCAAGAAAAAATAGCTGAAGAAAATGAAATAAATCTGTTCAAAACTTGAAAATGGAAATAGAAGCAATAAAGAAAACACAAACTGAGAAAATTCTAGAAATGAAAAAATTAGGAATGTGAACAGAAACTACAAAAGAAAACTTCACCAAGAGAATACAAGAGATGGAAAAATCTTAAGACACTGAAGATACAATAGAAATAATGGATACATCGATCAAAGAAAATGTTACATCTAAAAAGTCCTAACACTAAACATCCAGGAAACCTGGGACACTAAGAAAAGGCCAAACTTAAGAATAGAAGAAAGAGAAAAAAACCCATCTCAAAAGTCAAGGAAATATTTCATCAAATTACAGAAGAAAAATTTCTAAATAAAGGACATGCTTTGTGAAGGTATAAGAAGCATGGAACTGAAGAGATGGCTCAGTGGTTAAGAGCACACTGGCTGCTCTCCCAAAGGACCCAGGTTCAAGTCCTAGCACCCGCATGGCAGTTCACAATTGTCTGTAATTCTTCTTTGGAGGGATCTGACATGCTCATACAGATATACATGTAGGCAAAAAACTAATGTACACACAATAAAAATGAATAAATAAATTCATTTTAAAAAGCAGCATATAGAACACCAAATAGACTAGGACAGAAAGGAAAGTTCTTTTGCCAATAATAATTAAAACACTGAGCCAGGTAGGTGGTGATGGCGGTGTAAGCCTTTAATTCCAGTACTTGGGAGGCAGAAGGAAGTGGATTTCTAGTTTGAGGCCAACCTGGCCTACAGAGCAAGTTTCAGGACAGCTAAGACAGCTACATAGAGAAACCTTGTCTGGAAGAAAAAAACAAACAAACAAACAAAAATCAAAACACTAAACATATAGAACAAAGAACGGATATTAAAAGCTGTAAGGGAAAAAGACCAAGTAACATATAAAGGCACACCTATTAGAATTACACCTACTTCTCTCTCAACAAAGACCCTAAAAGCCAGAAGAGCTACATTTACGCAATGGCATATTACTCAGCTGTTAAAGACAAACATGGTATGTACTCACTTAAAAGTGTGCATTAGCCATCAAGTAAACGATAAGCAAGGCACAATCTGTAGACCCAGAGAGGTTAGGAGGAGGGGTCTAGAGGGACACATGGTCCTCTTAGGAAGGGGAAACAGAATGTGTGGGTGATCTGGGGGCAGGAGGGATCAGGTTAGGAAAGGGGAAGGAGGGAGAGTGTGGGGAGAGCCAGCTGGAACTGGGGGCATCTGAGGAGCAGGGTGGAAGCTTAGGCAGGGGAGACTTCCAGGGTGACTGTAGTGAGGATGGTTTCAGTGCTGAATTCTACCAGACACTCAAAGAAGAATTACTACTGTTACTCCTCAAACTATTTCACACAGTAGAAACTGAAGGAATATTGCCGAATTCCTTTTATGAGGCCACAATTACCCTAATACCCAAGCCACTCAAAGACACAACAGAGAAGGAGAATTACAGACCAATTTCCCTCATGAATATTGATGCGAAAATTCTCAACAAAATTTTGGCAAACCATATACAGCAATGTATAAAAGATATCATCCACCACGACCAAGTAGGCTTCATCCCAGAAAAGCAGGGCTGGTTTAACATACAAAAAACTGTAAATGTTATCCATCATATAAACAAACTAAAGGAACAAAACCACATGATCATATCCTTAGATGCGGAAAAAGCTTTTGACAAAATCCAACACTCCTTTATGATTAAAGCCCTGGAGAGATCAGGAATACAGGGAGAATACCTAAATACAATAAAGGCGATTTACAAGAAGCCGACAGCCAGTATCAAACTTAATGGAGAAAAACTCAAAGCAATCCCACTAAAGTCAGGAACTAGACAAGGATGTCCTCTCTCCCCTTATCTATTCAATATAGTTCTTGAAGTTTTAGCTAAAGTAATAAGGGAACGAAAAGAGATTAAGGGCATACAAATTGGAAAAGAAGAAGTGAAGCTATCTCTATTTGCAGATGATATGATCGTATACATAAGTGACCCACAAAATTCTTCCAAAGAACTGCTACAGCTGATAAACACCTTCAGCAATGTAGCAGGATACAAGATTAACTCAAAGAAATCAGTAGCCCTTCTATACACTAAAGATAGAAGAGCTGAAAAAGAAATAAGGGAAACATTACCCTTCATATTAGCGGCAAATAGTATTAAATACCTTGGAGTAACTACAACCAAAGAAGTAACAGACCTATTTGACAAAAATTTTAAATCACTGAAGAAAGAAACTGAAGAGGATATCAGAAAATGGAAAGCTCTCCCATGTTCCTGGATAGGTAGGATCAACACAGTAAAAATGGCAATTCTGCCAAAGGCAATCTACAGATTCAATGCACTGCCCATCAAAATCCCAACACAATATTTTTTGGACCTTGAAAGAACAATACTCAATTTCATTTGGAATAACAGGAAAGCCAGGATTGCCAAAACAATTTTACTCAACAAAAGAACCTCAGGAGGTATCACCATCCCTGACATCAAGTTATACTATAGCGCTACAGTAATAAAAACAGCCTGGTACTGGCATAAAAACAGACTTGTGGATCAATGGAATAGAATTGAGGATCCAGACATTAACCCAAAAACCTATGAACACCTGATTTTTGACAAAGAGGCCCAAAACATTCAATGGAAAAAAGATAGTATATTTAACAAATGGTGTTGGCATAGCTGGATGGAAGTGTGTAGAAAAATGCAAATAGATCCAAGCCTGTCACCCTGCACAAAACTCAAATCCAAGTGGATCAAAGACCTCAACATAAACCCAGCCACTTTAAACTTGATAGAAAAGAAAGTGGGAAATACACTTCTACCAATTGGCACAGGTGACCACTTCCTAAATGTAACACCAGTGGCACAGGCACTAAGACCAACAATCAATAATAAGTGGGATCTCCTGAAGCTAAGAAGCTTCTGTAAAGCCAAGGACACTGTCAATAGGACAAAACGCCAGCCTACAGAATGGGAAAAGATTTTCACCAACCCTACAAGTGATAAAGGACTGATCTCTAAGATATATAAAGAGCTCAAAAATCTAGAGCCCAAAACCTTGAATAACCCAATCAAAAAATGGGATTCATATCTAAAAAGGGAATTCTCAGCAGAGGAATTACGAATGGCTGAAGGCACCTGAAAAAGTGCTCATCATCTTTAGCCATCAGAGAAATGCAAATCAAAACAACTTTGAGATACCACCTAACACCTGTTAGATTGGCTAAGATAAAAGGCACAGATGACAGCCTATGTTGGAGAGGATGCGGAGCAAGGGGAACACTCCTCCATTGTTGGTGGGAGTGTAAGCTTGTTCAGCCACTTTGGAAT